>VXBX01002024.1:164858-217780 GCA_013400415.1 Scytalopus superciliaris
CCCTGCTCTGTGGTGAGCAGTGACGGGACATGAAGCTGCGTCGGGGGAGGTTTAAGTTGGGTATCAGGAAAAGGCCGGCCGGGCACTGGAACAGGCTCCCCACGGCGGTGCCACAGCGCCAAGGCTGCCGGCGCTCAGGACGCGTTTGGGCAAAGCTCTCAGGGCACACGCGGCGCGATTCCCGGCGCTGTGCAGGGTGATCCCTGCGGGTCTCCTTCCCGCCCGGGATATGCCGCGAGCCGGAACGGAGCTTCCAGGCGCGGTTTCCCGGGACGCGGCTTTCCGGGGCCAGGCCCGGCGCTTCCCGTCGCTGCGGCCCCACACGCGGNCGCAGCATTTGGGGAACACAGCCCCAGGATTTGGGGAACACAGCCCCAGGGTTTGGGGAACGCGGCCCGACACGGAGGGCACAGTCACGGCCCGGGGAGCACACAGAGGGGGTGGCCCTGGCTGCGGCGGGGGAAGGTGTGACCCAGCGCGGACACACGGCCTCCCCAGCCCGCTCTCGGTGCCCACCGGAGCCCAGCCTGCGCGCCTTAATGGCTTTGTAATTAGGCTGAAAGTCCCCAGGAATCCTAAGCTCGCTGTGCAGGGTGCTGCAGGTGGGTTTCCCTCCGTGCCCACCGTGTGCTGCCGCAGCACCGGGGCCGGGCCGTGCCAGGCTGGCCGAGGCTGGCCCGGTCAGCAGCTGCTGCTGCTGGGGTTCCATCTGCAGGACTCCTGGGCCTGGGGACAGCCAGGCTACTTGCTTTGGAAATTCGGATGACAAAGTACCCATGCTTTATTTCCTGAAGGAATTTGCTGTATATACATGACTTGGAAGTTTCTCACTCCAACATCGTGGATGTAACTGTCTTGAAATCGCTGTTGAAAGAGCCACAAACAGTAAGGGTTGCAGCAAGGAATTGGTATTGGTGTGTAAAACTACTGAGGTTCACACCTGAAGGCTCAAAAAGCTCTGTTGTTAAGGCCTAAAAACAAAAGACAATGCAGAAGGAGGACAGAATGACCACTCATTCTCTTACTTTATTATCCCAGAGCAGGCTCCAGATCTCTGATACTCTGCATAAACCCTACTTTGGCTGTTTCATTACCCGCAGTACAGACTGTTGCCTGGTGGGACACTCAGTGCCTTGGGGTTATGGTATACCCAGAACGGCTGTGAATTCACAGAGAAGGTCTTGCCAGCAGTTCTTCTTTTTCATATGTGTATTACTTCACAGCACTGCCGACATGATCACACTGCACTCTTTTCAGCTGTGGTGGTGTTAGGGAGAATTATCTTAAGCCATTTGGGACTTCGTTGGTGAGAAGCAGCATCTTTTTATCGATTGCAGGACACGGGTACCAAAGCTTGTTCTTTCTCAGGCTCTGCTTGGGAAAATGTTACCAGCCTGCCTGGATCAGTAGGGGAGGCAAGGCCTTGGAGGTCATTTTTGCTGGTGTAGCAAAGGTCTGGATGCTTTTGGGCCAATGTGTGGCACTGGCTGAACTGGAATCCCTCTTCTACATTCACATGTCTGTGAATATGCTGCAGGGTAGCTGCTGTTGTTTATCCAGAGAAGCTGAAGCAGACCTTGTTTTATCTGTAGACAGGACTCTGCCAGATCCTGCAGTAACCTTTACAAGGCGCTCAAGGACTTAGATCACGTAGATAGAGCAGATGCTGACTTTGGAGAGCATCAGTCTCTCTGGAGGTGAGCAGGCTGGGTCACAGCCAGTAGCACTTTGTTTCCAGGCAGATGCTCTGAGTCTGGAGATTGGGACAGGGGTGGACATGGCAAGCCTGGGCGGGGCATGAAACTGCCTTGGAGGTTGGTCAAGATTTTTAAACACTGATTGAAAAGAGATCCATGACGAGTCTTCTGTCATTAACCTCTTCCAAGTCTTTCTGTCTCCAACAGATCTCTACAGGGATACATGCCAGTAAGGTTAATTGTAAACTGGGAGTTGGAGGTGGGGGAGAACAAGGGGAAGAGGATTCTTTTCAACCCATGACTGAGGAATATGGAGAAATGCAGGGACACTTTGGTACTTTGGTACTTTGTAGCCTGGCAAGGGTATTATCTGAAGTGACAGGACTTCTTCCTTTTCCCTGAGGCTTCTGCTTACATGCTGTCCATGTGTCAAGGCAATTCTCTGCAGACAGCTGGCAGAGTCCAAAGTTTAGTAGTATTGCCTGCAGATGAGTCAGCAGAAGAGATATAGCTGGTTCCTGTAAAGTGCCATGATCTTGTAGGCAAAGCAGCACATGACAGTCACATCTGACTGTGCCAACGCCTCCCAAGTTCAGAGGGATGATAGTGCAGCCTTGGAGCAGGTGGTGCCACCCAGTGAGCTGTGGGTGTCCCAGGGCCTCGCTGGTCCAGCTGCCAGCCATGTACTCGGATCCCTGGAAGGAATTGCCACAGCCTTGGACTGGAGCATTTACCAAGTGTTGTTTTGCACAGGCTTTTAGTTTAAGCAGCAGGATTTATTTTGCTTTGGCATTTAAATCTGCAAGTGAAAAGCAAAAGAAATGGCAGAAGAATTCCTGCTGCTGATGTAGGCTTGCAGATAGTATTCTTCAAGAAGTTCTTTAGGACATCCAAAGGCAATGCAGATGGGCCAGGTTCTTGTGCCATCATCATGCCTATGGTGCAGAAAGATCTGATCTGCTTGTCCGCTGTAGTGTGAGGCAGGAGTTCTCTGACACCACCCAGGCTAAAAGACATCAGTGCTCTGCATGAAGATGCAGTGAAATAAGGCCTTGGCTAAGCAAGTTTTGCTGTGCGTATTCTGACCTTTTCCACCTGCCAGAGGTATTAACTTTTATGTTGTGGTTAAATTCCAGCTCTGATAATGGTGTAGTTAATTCACACTAAGGAAGAAGTTTTAAATTTCTTCTGCCTATATGTTTTTTTTACTTTGTGGTAATCAGTGCTTGTCCTTTTCCCCCCCAGAAGCGGGATTCAGTGATTCCCTGACAGGGAGAGCAACTCTTCTCCTGTCTGGCAGTCAGCTGCTCCTCACAGAGCCCATACAGGTCTTTCCCTTTCAGTGAGCCAAGTGGCAGGTGATGCAAGGCTCTTATTTGATACAGGATATGCACCGAAGAAATAAATTTAAGAAGGAAAGCACTGAGTGTTTTATCAAGTGGTGCAGAAACTGTGATTTGCCCATGGTTTTCCCAAATGGGACACTTCCAACCTTGCTCTTTGCAAGCAATTTCTCATATTCAGCCACGGACTCCATAATGCAGGATGGTGACGCCTTAAAATAGAACAATGTTAATATTTTACAGCAGGGCTCTTTCTTCTGGTTATGCTTGGTTTCTATCTTAAAGTGTTCAGAATGAGCTTTGAGAGTTATCTTGTCTTTCCTCTTTCCCATCTGCTGCAAATGTAATTAATTTTAGAACAGTCACTGTTTTATGCATTTGGGAAAGCAAAGCTGTGTCCTCATGTGTTAAGCTCAGCTACAGATGCTGAATCCCATTTTTAGTAAGTAATTGTTTAGGATGCTATTTTAGTCACTTGGGTCAAAACAATACATTCTAAGATTAGTAGCTTTATTGCAGTAAGGTATGGTGTGTTTTTGGCAACATGTTCCCAGGTTTCAGTGAAGATGAGTTTGGTGCTGGGAGGACTTCCCAGAAATGCACTAGCCACAGGACAGAGGTTTTAAGGTTACAAAGAGTGGTAAAATTATTGTTTAATTTCTGCATTAATTTGAGTAATTAGCAGAGCTGCATTACTCAGGTGCCCAGCCCAGCTCTCCGGACATTGCAGAGGCTTCTTCAGCAACATCTGACATGTAAGATCAGAGCAGACAGAACTTTTATCCCATCCTTGAAGCAGCTTTCTCAGTGGGTATATTGGGTAGAGTTGCTGCTGTTGTGTGGCTGGTGCTGTTTCACCACTGCTGCTTATTTACTGCAAAGTCAATAAGAGAATATCTGAAGTTGGAATCCATTCACTTAAGTTATTGTTTGCCATCATTGACTAAGTATATGCCCTGAGAAGTGGAAAAGTTAGGGTGGAGGAGAATGGATGTTTGGGTGTGGGAGGGCCTGGAAGAAGCTGTTGGAGTTTTCTCCTGGGCTGGGACAGTGCTGGTGTACATCAGCCTGAAGTGTGGTGTTGCCCTGTGCTGTAACCTGCAGTTCTTTGGCTGGCTGTGAGCTCTGCACCTGCAGCCAGGTGCTGGTGATAATTCAGCAGAGACCAAATTGTTGGTGGGATGCAGAGAAGCGTTGTTGCTCTGGTGGGCTGTGCTGACCTGGGAAGAGCTTCAGCTGGTTGTGTGCAGGGGCTGCTGTGTCTGTACTTCAGCACAAAAACCTCTGCCAGTGCTTTTAATGTTTTGCCAGGCCATGGTTCAGAATGTCTGCATTGGCACGTTAGCAAACTGTAATTCTCTCCAAAGGGAAGGAAAGGGAGCGGTCAGAGACCAACAGGTGACTTGAAATGCAGTGAAATTATTTTGACCAAATAACAAGAAAATTTGCTGCTGTTTCCCCCCACTGTTTCCATGAATGCTGGCATTACTTGAACCAGGGACAGATGTTCAGTGCTTTTTGCAAACTGAATGGTTTCTGCTGAGACCATGGTGGTGAAGTAAATGACTTGACACGGTGTGCTTGCATGGTGACACCGTGCAAAAGCTAAGAATGACTGGTGTCATACCCTGTGTTTTCACAGAGCCATTCTGGAAACTGCTGCATTTATAGCACAGATCTTGCCTGAAAGTTAAATGTTTTCTTAAGTGTTTGAAGACTTGAAGCTCAGGGTTCCAAACTCTTTTTGCCTAAGGTTGCTTTTGCATCCTCACAATATGTTTGTTGTTGGGAAATAGTAAATTAATTACTGGAATGGGGGAAACTTGGCAAGCTTGACTTGCAGGCATTATGGAGTAAGTGCTGGATGGGTCATGCAATTCTGAAGTGTTCTTACAGCTGCTCTTCACTGTCACTTTTATCTTCTTCACAATATATTTTTGGCTCCACACTCACTGAAGATTCTCTTTTCCTGTTCTTAGCGTATTGTGGCAAGTCTAGCAGAGCAGCCAGGGATACTTAAATGCATGTAGCCCCAACCAGTTCAGCTGTGTTTGGCCCTGACCCTGTCCATAAGGTGCTGGTGCTTGGTGGGGAGAGTGGGATTTTCATGTGTTGTTTAAGTGTGTTGGACTCCTTACTTTGGAACATCCCTTATCCTGGAGTCATTTGTGCTTGAGTAAGTCCGATCACTAAATCTGCTTCTTAACAGCTCTTCCACAAAGCACACCCATCTTGGCTGCCAAACAGCAGAGCTCTGCCAGTGGCTCTTAGTGAGGACAGTCCCAGCTCATCCCAAGCAGGAACACTCAGCAGAACCCCTCTGCTGAGGAAAAGGGTGGTATTTAGAGGGGCATCTGCCCTTTCTCATACCTTTCACTTGCCCCACCTAGCACATTCCAGCACACCCATTGCACGTGGGTGGAGAGACGTTTTAAATTCCACACTGCTCTTATTATTAGGGTGTTGAGGCATGCACATAAGGATCATTCCTGGGTGGAGGGGTTGTGCTGCTCTAGGGAACAGCAGGTCAGAAGTATCATTTGCTGCACTGGAGAGGTGAACACTTCAAATGAGCAAGAGAGATAATGCTGCTCTTTGGTTTTTGCAAATCTGCCACCGATTTCTAACTCCTGCAGCATCTGACAAGGGAATGGTTGCTGCCATGTCTTCCTATAAACCTGTGGTTTTGCTTCAGCTGTTTGAAGCTGTGCTTTCTAATACTCCAGGGCCCTTTTGGAAAGGTATGGTGACTCCAGCTCAGAAGCAAAAATAACTTAATTCCACATAGCTGTTACAATTTCTGTCCCAAACTGGTGGTCTGTTTGTTCATCACAAAAGCAGTTCAGCTGCACCATCACTTATTACAGCCTGGTACATAAAGTGCCAGAAGTGCGTGCCCTAATGTCGTGTCAGCAGCTGCTTCACCATCTGCTGAGTCACCACTGTGATGGGGACAGGGGATGAAAGGGGAGCATGGTGGCAGCCATCCCAAGGTGAGCTGTCCGCACTGGGGAGCTGCAGCTTGGTCTTACACAAACAACAAAGCAAACAGCAAGCCAGCTAGTCATTTAAGTTCTGACCCCTTCACTCACCCTTATCCTTCTGCTTAGACCCTCACCTTCCTCTCTTGAGGATTCTATAGGGATGCAGCACACCCGCCAGCTGTCTTAGGGGGTGTAAAGGTCCATATGAGAGCTGGAGGAGGACTGAATGTGGACTGGGCGTGCCTTAATCCTTAGGTTGCTTTTCAGATGTGACACTAGTATAATTAGCCTTGTAGTAATGATTTATAATTTGCATTGCAACTGTTGTTTCAGTTTCTCTCCAGCCAGCTGACTGCTGTACACTTCTCTCTGCAGAACAGCTCAGAGTTGCATTAAATGATTCAGTATTCCCACCAGGCACTGTTTGTCAAGCCTTGGCAGCTGATGCCAAATACAACTGGCTAAGCCCCTTGTGAGGTGGCTGCGTCTTTGCACTGACCTTCTGTACCCTGTGCCTGCTGTTGACTGATTCTGCTTTGGAAGAACTGACAAATATCTTCCTTTTTTTTTCCTTTTTTTTTTTTTTTTTATTTTTTTTTTTTTTTTTTTTTTTGTGGTTTTTTTTTTTTCTTTCCTTTTTTTTTTGTTTTTTTGGGTTTTTTTTTTTTCCTCTCCTTCATTTTGTTCCAGTTCTTACTGGACGTGCTTGGCAAGATGGAGCCACCGACCTCCTCCAGGCTGAATTCCCGGAAGCGAAGAAAAGATGGATCTGGCCCTAATGGGGCAACAGAGCTGGATGGAATCCCTCCAAAAATGTCCCGACGCTCACTTGTAAGTAAGCAGAGATATGAATTTTAGGAGCCCATGAGGTTAGGACGTTGAGCTGTAACAGCAGAAGGATACATGCAGTGGTTTGTCTGTGGACACAGAAAACAAGGGGGGGGCAAGGGAGAAGAAGCAAATGACAGTAGCTGTCCTTCTTGCAAATCCAGTTTGAAATCTTCCTTTGTTCATACTAATAACATACTTACAGTGTGGGCTTAAATTAGGTCTGAGGCAATAGCTAAGCTGCTTTTGTGGTGTGTCCAGCTTGTCACTTAAGCTGAAGTCGAACAGGCATGCATATAGATATCCTTGGAGGAGTAGCAGGTCGCTTCTGACAGGTGGGTTTTGAGTGACCCAGTAGGAGGGAGAAATACTCCAAACAAGCACATAACTCGTGGAACTGCAGAAAGGTCTGAAGTCTGTAGGCACCCACAGAAATAATCTGTTGAATCCATGCTCTGAAGCACTGGGAAGATCATTGTTTGATTCTCTTGGTCTGGAGGGAAACTGCATTTATGCCACTGTTACTTCAGGACGTTCAGGAGCAATAAAAATAAAAGCACAAACAACTGAAAGAATTTCTTCTAGATCAACCCTGGGAAACAGCTTTAGCAAGCTAAAGCTAGTGGGATCTCTTCTGAAGGGGGTCCGGGCCAGTTAATGCCAGCTGTAAAGAGCTGACTAACTTGTCCTTGCGACAGTATTGTGACAATGGGCTTTTTTACACTTCTCTGCCCTCTTCCTGGAGCTGTCCTGTGCATCACGTGTGCTCTGGTTGCTCTTTCCTTATCTCTGTCAAAAGCCAGCTACCATCCCTGCCATGTCACACTGGGGTCATAGTCCTTTGCAAAATGCAGTGACATGTTGCAACTTTCCTCCTTGATGGCAGGGTTTTACTCTTCAGGAGCTTCATCCCTGTCACAGAGCACTGACAGGTGGTAATGAAGTAAGAGCAGTGCCAGCAGTGAGAACTGGGGAGGCAAGCACTGGGAATGGAGGCTTGAGCTGTTGTGTGACTTATCCCATAGAGCCTTTATATCCTTGACTGTTGTCAAACCCACCCCATCTCTCATAAAGACCTCATGTCTTTCAGTAAAGAAATAGAAATATGCACGTTATTGTTCCACAGAAGTTACTTGCTCGTCAAGTCTGTCCTATATCAGAATTAAAGCATCTCTCTACAAGACAAATATCTAGCCACTTTTTGAGCTTCCTGCCTGTTTTTTAGCCACAAGACAAACACAGATCTCCTGATGAAAGATTTTATTTTTTTCTTCTTTTACCAATTTTTATTTATTATAGAAGAGTAGTAGTGTTGCCTAACTGTGAGATTACCTTGAAGTCTTTACCACTCCCAACTAAGCAGCTGGCTGGCAGAATGTTCCCCTGAAGCAGCAGGGCTCAGCAGCAGATGGTGGTAACAAACCTGCTGACACATAAACCCATTGTACTGTGCACACCACATTAGGTTCTGACCCTCACAGGCCCTGCAGAGGAAGGGCAAGACTCTGGCAGGACCTTTTGAGGACATTTCTCTGTGTTCCTCTGATAATTTTGATAGGGCTTTTTTATGCTTTTATTCCTAGCTTCATATCAGGTGTGTGCCAATCAAACCACAAAGAATCTGGTTTTATTCACAAGCCCCAGATAAAAATGGCAGTGATGAAAGGATCGATGTGCAGGCCTTACCTGACAGTGAGGATCCTGGTAGAGGAGGTGATGTGTGAAACACAGAGCCTCAGTAAGTTAAAGGAGTGTTAAGCAGTATCAGTTTGCTTGAATGTAGTGGTCAGTGGTTGTTTTCCTGTGCTCTTCACTATAAGCACTCTAATAAGGAATGACATTAGCAATAATAGCAGTGGTTTTTCTGGTTGCAGTGGTGCTGGGCACTGTGGCAGGATTCTGCAGTGGGACAGGAAGCCAGAGAGAAAACTGCCGATAAGCCTTTTGCACCTTGAAGGTGTTACTGATCTGTAATCTCGTTTCCTGGTGTTCAGACTGAGGAAGGAGATGTCCATTGCTGCCCCACACCTTCCAGCTGGAAGGAAATTGAGCTATTGTTTTGTTATGGGAAAAGTAGATGCTTTGTTTTCATTCGGAGCAGACCAGAAATGATGCCTGGACTTCAGCAGATTAAATGTATTGTTGTGGTCAAGCTAGCAGGTTAGAAAAGTTTTCTTGCAGCAGCTGGAGGCATTCTGCCCAGATCAAGGTCAGTCTCTCACTGTGTATGGCTCAGAAATGGTGACAATATGACAATACACACATTAGTGCTGCTGGTGGTGTGGCTCTTCTGCTCACTCATAAATCAAGGTGGTGTTACAGTTTGTATGTCATGACACAAGCACTCAGGCATAGAGTGATGGTCTTGCCAGAGTGGGCATAGCTGGAGCTGCAAGTGAGATTTGAAGCTTGGCTTGTGCTGCTGTGAACTGCTGTTTGTCCAAAATCTGCCTTTAGCAGCTGCAGATCTGAGCCTCCAGTTTCCTTGGGTCCAGTATCACTACTGTCATCTAAACTCTACATTGCTTTCTCTCTTCCTCTCTAAACTCAGGCTAATCACCCTGCAGGGCTGTTTTGAGGTTTTACACTAATTAGTCTTTTAGTACACATGTCTGAATTGTGCAGAGACACAGTGAGTCACTCAGTGACTAGGACACTGCAGTGGCAGTGCTGCTGCTGTGAACTGTCCTCACCTTTGCATTCTCACAGTGAAACTTCCCTGTCTGTTTAGGGACTGAGGGAACCAGCTCCATTTTCGGATGAAGTGGAAATCGACTACAGCAAGCCATACATCAGAGTAACCTATGAAGAAGCAATGAGAGGGACCCCTTGTAAGTAAAAACCAGGCTGTATAAATGTTGAAGTTTTGGGGGTGGGTATGATTGTGATATCTCTTGAGACTGAAACAACCTTGTGTGTTGGATCAGGTTTGCAGCCAATGACTTAGTTAATGCTTTGATGATTAGATAACTGTTCCCGTGTGAAATTGGGCCTGTCAGTACAAATTCAGGTTTGTTCTTGTGAGAAGCTGTACCTTCACCAGTAAGATTATTTGAAGCAAATAAATATTTAACTTTTCATGTGCCACTGAGAGCTATAGGGTAGTATCAGAGCTGAACATTTTCTGTATTATTTTGTCTGCAGTAACTTAAAGTTAAGCACTTTAAAAGTCTTCTTTTCTGAAACTTGAAATGGGCAAGTGAAAAAAAACCCCACGTATCTGAACGTCCCATTCAAGCCTGGATTTGAATTAAAGTCAGTGTCATTAAACACAGTTGACCAGCCTCACAACAACAATGTGGAAGAAACACTGTTCTCTTTGCAAGTCCAAAGGAAGGCAGAGGCAGGACTGACTCCTAAAGGATGACTGTCCTCCCCTGTCAAACAGACGGTGCAGATGTCTTACTTGGCTCTTTATTATGGTTATAGAGACAATAAAAATGCTGCACTTCTACCCACCTGACTGCTGCTGAGGGATGAGCCAGCTCAGATTGAGACCTGTCAGTGGTTTCCTGCCAGAGGTTCTGGAAATCCAGTGTATTTCACAGTCTGCATTAAATTTCCAGCTGAAAGTCGCCAGAGCCTGCACAAAGGTCTCTTGATTTTAACCGTGGTAGCTCTGCTGGGACTAAAACACACTGCATGCTTCCTTGTTGCTGTTTATTTCTGTGCTCGGGAACTGCAGCTGCTGCAGGTACAGAGGAAAGGAAAGGATATCCCAGCCAATTTCCAGAATGTGATTGTACATTCATAAAGACCTGCCAGGACCAGCCCTCTTTTGGCATACAGAAAGCTTTTGCAATCCCATATCCAGATCCTTGGCTCTTCAAAGCCTCCTGGCATCTTCAGACTGAGGTCGTAGAATCACTAAAAAGTGGTTGCAAGAGGCTGTCCTCCTCAAGCTGACTCCTCTGCTTAGCTTGAACTTAACAACCTGACCTTTGCATCAGCTCCTCTTCCTGCTGCCTCCCATACTCTGGGTACCTTCTGCCAGAGGTTCAGTAGAATTGTCTGCATTTCTTTGAGTAGTCTGGCTGGGGTTTTGGATAGAGCCCTTGGGTGTGGGGGAGCCAGTAATGCTGGTGGGGAATCAGAACACTCTGGTCCCTCAACCAGACTGGTAGCTGTGGCAGCAGGCTGCAGAGGGAGATGCTGTAAAAGTCTTAAAATGCCATCTTGGCAGGCAGGAGGAAATCAGGCACCTATGAAACATTTGGGCCAGTTTCCTTATGGTAGTTCACTGCTGTGAAAAAGTTAATTCTGCGTTTGGATTTCCATAGAAGGGAAGTGTTTGGGGTTTGCTTTTCCCTTTGTCTTGTTTGGGTGATATATGGTAGGCTTTCAGTCTGTCTCTGAATGTGATTATATTTCAGCTCTCTGCTCAGCTGCATTTGTCTTGGTGTGGGAAGGCAAAGAGACAGGCATTTCTCTTCACAAATCTGTCCTGGCTATGGCTCTGTGTTCTGTAACACCCCCATGACTTTCAGGAGGTCCTCAAATGCAGGCATGAGCAGCAGCTGCTTCTCTAGGAAGGCATCTTCACAACTGTCTCTCTGTTCCTTTTACAGTGGATCGCCCTGTCAGAGTTTATGCCGATGGAATATTTGACTTGTTTCACTCTGGACATGCTCGGGCCTTGATGCAAGCAAAGAACCTCTTCCCAAACACATACCTCATTGTTGGAGGTAAGGAGTGACCTTGTTGACTTTGGCTGTTGCAGAAGTACAGTCTATGGTTGTGCATAGAGGAGGTCTGTCTTTTTGGCCTCAGTGGCTCTCACTGCAGCAAGTTGTCCCAAATGTTGCTGGAGTCTTATTGCAGTATGTTGAGAGTTGGATATGTCTGCAGAAAGATACCCTGTACCAAATGAGTGCCTCAGGAGAAGATCTTTGATCAAGCTTTTCTAATTTGACCCTTCTGTTTTGTGACAGACAGGTGAGTTGCACATCTGAGTATCAGTAGATATTAGGGATAATTGAGCATTTGACTCTTAAATGAGACAGATAAAGAATGAGTAACAGTCCCTCTGTGGCTGCTTCAGCTTTGTGTCACTTGTATTGCCCTGCAAGTCACTCCCCAGCTCCAGATCCCTGCTGGAGATTGCTTATGTGGATTGCTTAATGCCAAACAGATCCTGCTGGAGTGTGGAGATCACAGTGGTTTCTTGGGCATGTGCCTGGACACATGTAAGTCAGTGAGGCCCCATTTCTCCAAATAGAAGTTTGCTATTTTGGCTGTTAGGTCATAAGTCTTTAGATGATGCCAGAAATATCCTGCTGAGTGCTTGAGGGGATCTAACACGGGTGTTTTAGCCAGGCCTCCTTCAAGAATATAACGGGGAAATGGATACTGTTCTTCTGGCTGCTGTAATAGATGGGCCTCTGTCCAGGGAGTGCCTCTGTGCCTGTCAGGCTGTGCATGTTGTCTCTCAAAAGCTGACCCCTGGTCAGGCCGTGTAATGATGCTTAAGTATGAGGACTGAGAATTCCTTTAACTAGTTTTCTCAAACTCCCATTAACGTCCTGAAGCAAAATGAAACTCTGATCCTGCAATAGAAGGATCATAACATCCTTGGGTGGTTTGTTTCCTTATCACAGTTTCATCACTGCTGAGGGCATTTTTATAGTGTGCTATATCTGCATTTTTTGTGTGTGCTACACTAGTGTCTGGAAGGGGAAGGGAGGGAGGAGATCTGAGACAGTTGTCCTGACCTACAACATGCCCTGAGCATAGAAATCTTGAAAGTGGAAAGACATCCCCATGTACATAAACACTGTAAAACAAATAGGAAAATAACTTAAGATCAAACTATTAACATGTTAAAGCAGCAGGGAGTGTAACCATGCTCTCTGCCTCTCAAGAGTGGTCAGGAGGTGGAGGGCAGTGAGCTGCTCCCCTTGCAGCAGGACTGAGACAAGAGGCCACAGCCCAAGAGAGCATGAGCTCCAAGCTGGGAACAATCTCACCCGCTCTTTATCATCTGTTTGTCTAGAATGTAAATACATCCAATACCAGTGAGACTGGTAATGCCTTGTTTACTTTTGAGTCCGATAATCAAAGAAAACTCCCTCCTCAATATCTTACATTGCAGATTATGAAGAGCTGTTAATTTGCTTTCTCAGAGAATGCAGTAATTAAGCTAACTTGATTTCCTCTGAACTCACCCTTTATTTTAATACAACTTTCCAAGAACTCGACTGTGTTATGGCATTTTATGAAATTGGAAGTTTAGGCAGCGTTTTTTTTCATGGACTTCAGACTCCAAGCCTGAGACATCCATAGACTTAAGAGCCCACTAGGCCCCCAGGTGCTGTTTCATACAGGAGAGTCATCTTCTGTGTTAGCTGGTTTTCTTGATAAGTGTTGTAAGCTCTAGAGACCTTGAAGGCTTGGGGTGTGGGTCCCCAGCTTGGACAGAAATTCCCCAGCCTGCCTAGAATTGCTCAGATGTTTAATTCTCTGTACTGCTCCCTGTTTCTGGTGCTTTGTGGCTGGAAGAGCTGGGTTTGGAAGTGCCAATGCCAGCCTGTGTCAGCAGCTGGTTCAGCAGGTGTGTGTGCAAGGTCCTTTTACTGTAAAGCACCAGGGTAAGTACCTCAGGCTCACTGTTGTCTGCCTGTTTCTCCAGTCTGCAGTGATGAGTTGACCCATAACTTCAAGGGCTTCACGGTAATGAATGAAAACGAGCGGTATGATGCTGTGCAGCACTGTCGCTATGTGGATGAAGTGGTGAGAAATGCACCGTGGACACTCACACCCGAGTTCCTGGCAGAGCACAGGGTAATTTGTAAGATCTAATCTGTTTGGAATTTTGATGAGCCTCTGTCTGTTCACAGCAAGAATTCGTCCTTGGGGGTGACCCCTGCCTGAGCAAGCTCTTTCTGTTGAAACTCCTTGAATATAGCATGAACTGGGTTATGGGAATCGAGTGGGTTTCTTGGGAGACTAGAAGCATTTGCTGAGCTGGCAGGTAATGTTAAAATAAGGTAGAGATTGTGACATGGTGAAAAAGCCTGAGAGGGTTCTCGCTGTTCCTGGAGAAGTTGGTGCTGGGTAGAGATAGGTGTGAAATGCAGTAGGAAGAGGATAAAACAGGTTGGAAGGGATTTCTGAGGGGTGTCTGGTCCAACTCCCTGCTTACAGCAGGAGCAGCTTACATTTTCATCAGCTTCCCTGCAGCAGGAGACCAGGCAAGCTGCTTTGACAGTCTTTTATCAGTTGGTGAGATAAAGTGAAAGGAATCTCTAACATCTGGTGAATTGCTTTGGGAGGTGAAGGAGTCTCCAGGGAAGGCTCTTTGCCATTAACAAGCCATTTCTCTGTGGGGCTTAAAACAGCTCTGTCCTTATTCCCAGCCTCTCCTTTCCTTTCTGGCATGCACTTAAAATTGATAGGCAATTGCCAGTGAGAACTTTGGACTGCTGGGTGTTGCTTTCTTAAGAGGAAAGTGACTTGCTATTCTCTGTTGCGCCCCTGTGTGGAGGTGTTGAGCTGAAAGTTACCAGTCTTGGACAGAGGCAGAAGACCTGCACATTCAAGATAAAATGTTGACTCACTTTCTTAATTTTCAGATCGACTTCGTTGCACACGATGACATCCCCTATTCTTCTGCTGGCAGTGATGATGTCTACAAGCATATAAAAGAGGCAGGTGGGTCTGGATCAGACTCCTCAGGGCTTCCTGTCAAAGATCTGCTGTAGTTTCTGCTGTGCTCGTGTATGGCAGGATTGTGCCTGGGGAAGTGGCAGTGCTCCTCTGGGAACAGGGTCTGCCCAGGAGGCTCTGAGGGCAGGAGGAAGCAGCTTTGAGGCCTACTTTGTAACAGCAGGACTGTCCCATGTCTCTGTCCAAGCATTAATTCCAGTATAGCTGTGATTGAAGTAACAGACACCTTTTGAAAACATACCACAGCTTGACTTACAGATTCTCACAAATGGGGAATTTCATGAACTTAGCAAAGGAGGTCCTCTAACTGTTTGCTGTAAAATTCACTGGGGGTGCAGCTTTTTTATATTTATCCAAACTCAGCCCTCACAGCACGTTTTATTTCCACCCACTAAATTGTGGGGCCCCTTGTCCTGTCATTATCCCCACAGTGTTCTATATCTAGTGGGTTATAGTCAATGGTCTTTATACCAGATAAAGTGTAGAGCTTTTCAACAGAATAGCTGGTATTTTGACAGGGGTTTGACAAGCTTTGGTGTTACTTAGGTCTTCCTTATAGTCCCAGAAAGGAGAACTCTAGTGTTGTACACTCAAGGACAAAGATGTGGTGATGGGAGGACAGTTAGGAAATGAGCTCTTGACAGGAGAGACTGCTTCCTAATAGAAGTGGCATCAGCTTTTTGCCATGTATCTTGCTACAGCTGTCCTGGGTCCTGTTCCCCAATTTTAGGCATGTTTGCACCAACTCAGAGGACTGAGGGGATCTCAACATCAGACATCATCACACGGATCGTGCGGGACTATGATGTTTATGTCAGACGGAACTTGCAGCGGGGCTACACAGCTAAGGAGCTCAATGTCAGCTTCATAAACGTGAGTTGAAGGGGGTCTCACCACATATGCAGAGTGTGAAGATGCCAAGTCTTTGTCTAGTGATAGCACAGTCCTGCCATCTGCCAGTAAAAGGCCTGTCTGCAGAGCTAAGCATTTGCACCAAACCATTGTCCTTGGAGTAGAAATTAGACTACTTCTGCCCCTGAAATCACCTCAGGGACCCACCCAGAGGAGCTGGGGGTTTGCTAATACTGCTCCATTGTCAGAGATATCCTGGTGGCATTTTACCTGTTGAAAGAGCCGGAGAGAGAGTGTGTGTTTTCTTGGATTGAATGAAGAGTGTGTTGTTTTTGGCAGCAGCTGCTCTCATCTCTCTCCTGTTCCCTCAGCTACCTTCTTAAGGTAGAGTCATTTGTTAGGATAAAATCTGATCCTGTTCCCACTGTACTGTTCCCTTCTTGGAGCTGCAGGAGTAACAGTGCTTGGGTAGGGCAGAAGAACATGCCCTGATCCTGTGCTGAGCAGCTCTAGCTTACAAGGAGAATATGTGGCAGAAGACACTTCTGATGTTGGAAGTAAAGTAGTAAACATTTTTCTATCACTCAGATACCATGCCTGTGAACAACAATGAAACAGGAGAGGTAACGGCTGCTTGGCCTCTCTTTGGCACGTCACTCTGCCTCTGTTTAAAAACACCCAGCAGAAAGACTGGTGCTGTGGTGATATGCAGAGAGACCTACAGCAGGTCACTCAAATCTAATCTGTATGTTGTATAAATATTTCCCTCTTCTGTGCACTCCTATTAGATAGTGCTTATCTCTGGCTTTAGTCTCGTTCTGTGTACTGTGCCAGTGCCTGCCACAAAGCATCTCACAGCCCCACTGTGTCTGCCATGTAGTCTAGGGAAGAAGTGTCACGGAAGTGAAGGAGAAGTGTCACCAGACGAGATGCTGAATCACAAGCAGCAATTCAGTGTAGTAATACAGAGCAGAAGTGGTCACCACTCAGATCTGGTGAGCTGTATTCTGATCCACTGCTTACTATGCAGGAGAAGAAATACCATCTCCAGGAACGTGTGGATAAGGTGAAAAAGAGGGTGAAGGATGTAGAGGAGAAGTCAAAGGAGTTTGTCCAGAAAGTGGAGGAGAAGAGTATTGATCTCATCCAGAAGTGGGAAGAGAAGTCCCGGGAGTTCATCGGCAATTTTCTGGAGATGTTTGGCCCAGAAGGCGCATTGGTAAGGAGCTGCTCTGGGACGAGGGGATTTTGGAGAGATCAACACTCACTGTGGTACTTCTGCAGAGTCTGCAGAACAAAGGTTTAGGGTTTGTTGCAGTGCTCAGTGTGCTGCCAGTCTCCAGACAAGTTGCCCCAGGCTTGGGCAGCCTGTTTCCAGAGAGCCTTCACCATTGCCAACTAGATAATGCCAGTGATGGTTGTAGGGTGAAAAGTTCCTCTGTCCCATGAGCTGGTCTGTCAACTCAGCCTGTGCCCTGCAGGCCACTGAGCTGCCAAGAGGATGACAGACACTTTGTCACTGGCCTGGGATGAGTCTGAAGCTACTTGTTTACGCCAGACTTTCCTGTGCGGCCGGGTAAATATCACAGGCACGTCATATCAGAAGTGCTTGAAAATGAATGTGATTACAATGGGTGAAGTTTCCAAAGCTCAGAGCAATGCTGGGGCTTTTTCTGCTCTTATATTGCACAAAATATTGAAGGGACACAACTCAAAATGCTGCACAAGCTGTAAGCTGTGTCCATGTCCATGACTGTTTAAACCATGCTAACTGTCTTCCTGCTTCCATTGCTAGAAACACATGCTGAAGGAGGGCAAGGGCCGGATGCTGCAGGCCATCAGCCCAAAGCAGAGTCCCAGCAGTAGCCCCACGCACGACCGCTCCCCATCTCCCTCCTTCCGCTGGCCCTTTTCCACCAAGACTCCTCCTTCCTCACCTGCCAACCGCTCCAGGAATGAGTCTGCAGTCACCTATGACATCAGTGAGGATGAAGAGGATTAAGCTACCTGTCAGGATTTGCTGTGAACTGCTAATCGCCAAATCCTAAGTCCAGACCCAGCGGGGAACTCTAAATGAGCAAGAGAGCCATAGGAACAGGGCTGACGGTGAGCAGAGGGCCTTGGAGGCATCTGTTGCTCTTAGCAAGGGCTGCTGCCTGGAAGCACATTTAAACCTCCTCTCCCTTCTTCTCCCCAAATCCTCTTTTTATTGTTTACGTTCTAGTGGTTTCCAGGGTGAAGATGGCTTTTATATTTTAAGAAAATACTCATTATAAGCGCAAAGAATAGCACTCAAGCGTGGCTTTTATTTTGGTTTCTTTTCCCTTGTTAAACCTCCAGGCAAGAGGGAGAGTGGGAAGACTTACCTGTCTCTTCTTTCCTTCAGCTCCTCTGTCATATCCCCCCCCAGCCCCCGGGCAGTATCTGTGCCACTTCCAAACGAGAGACCCCTCAGTTCCTCAACCAGCATGACCTCGAGAGCACACATGAAGCAGTGGTGTAATGAGGACCTCCCTGCTGGGCTAGAGCAGTAGGAATCTATCCAGCAGACCCTGTAGTGCTTGCATGCCTCTTAACTGAGCTTCCCAGCGTGTCACAGTGAGGGCGTGCTGGGTAGGGGTTACCAGCTTGGCACGCAGGAGTTACACCTGGGAAGGACTCATGGCACCATAGAGTGGCACACCCTGTAAAGCACACAGCATTCACAGCTCCAAATTATACAGGTGCTGCAGGGGAAAGGCTTTTCCAGCAAACCTCAGCAGGTCTACTAAAATTGAGCCCTCAGTTGCTGTTGGAGAGAAGAGAATGAATCTTTGCTTCAGGGCACTTGCTGTCTATGCGTTTCCTTGGGTGCGTGAGAGCCCATGTAGGAAATGAATGGGTGTACTCTCTTGAGAAGTTCCTTGTCCCAGTCTGTGGTGTGTTATATGTTTCACTGTCTGTCCAAACGATCCTTCAGCACTGTACACTGTGTGTGTTTGTGTTTCAGTTGCTGTGCTCTAAGCGCTGGAGCAGTCCTTTACACTGGTGCCGTGAAGTTGCTGTTCTAAGGACAAAGCAGCCAGGTTGCTGTCCGTGTCGGTGTGTGCAGCTGGACAGATGAAGGGCACGTTTTACCCCAGTGAAGGGTCCCAGTCCCATGTAACAGTGACCTGATTTGTGCAGCACGTGCACAAATTGGTGTAGGCTCACTCTGCTCCTTGAGGCAGGCCAGAAAGAGCATCAGAGAGTGCTGCAGCTTCTTAAGTCTTCAAACATGTAATGCTCGTTTAAGTCCATGGTCCCAGTTGTGCCTGCTGTCCTGTCTGTGATACACACTGAGCTTTGTGGCCTGCAGCTCCCGGAGGGCATGTGCCCTCCCCCTGGAGTGCCCTCCCCCTGGCTGAGCAGAGGAGATCCGTGCACTCAGTCCTATAGCCAGTGCTGGAGGGGCTGGCCTTGCCGTCCTGTAGCTGTGGAGCTCCTGCTCACTTTTCTGCCGGGGTTTGCCTGTGATTCCCGTGGTCTCTGGGTGGAGCTGCTGGGCCGAGTTGCCGGTATCCTGCGGTGCTGGGAGCAGAGGGCAGCTCAGAGCCCGGTCAGCAGTGCTGCAGGGAGGTCTCCAGAGCAGGATGTGAGGCTTTAGGAACAGCAAGTGCAAGGAGGAAACTTATCAAGTGCTGCCACAAGCTCTGCACTGTGATGCTTCCAGGGTACATGGCGGCCTTATGGTAGGAACAGGCTGCAGCTTCTTTCCAGCTTTTATCTTGCTGTTTCTTTGTCACACTGCCCAAAGGGCTTAACAGAGACCCTGTGCTTCTGTTGAGGCCAGACCCAGTATGGGAAAGGGTATTTTGGGGATCCCTAATCTGCCACTTGGACTTCTTTCAGCAGCAACGTGTGGCCATGGGAGCGTGGCCAGCTGCTATGGATTTTAAGCTGTAAGGAGCAAATAATGGTCACTTGGTAGAAGCCAGTTGTTAATCCTCTATTTTATAAGTGGTAGAGCACTTTGTATCATCCACATTGTCTCTTCCCTCACCTTCCCCACTTTCCCTTCCTCACCCTTCCTTCTATGGATGTTGCATTGCTTTCCTGAGCCGGATCACAAAGGCCAGGTTGCTTTAGAGCCTTACTACTGTTTAAAACACAAGTTATGCAACAGTGTTCTGTAAATTTGGATAAGTGGTGTTTTGGATGGTGGTTTGTTCTGCAGGAACCTTAACATATTTGGTCTCTCTGCAAAACCTGGGGTGCTCGGTAAGAAGCCAGCCATGGTTTTACACTTAGCTTGGAATAACAGAGCTGTTTCTTGTAACCAATAATCCCTGCTTCCTCCTTGCACTGAAATTAAATTGGACACTCAAATCCCAGTCTAGTCTTTTTTCTTTTTTATTTTTTTTTCCCCTTTGTTGTTTTGTTTTCTCCTGGATTACTGGACCACTCATCTTCAGCACTGTCATGCCCTGTCAGGCATAGGTAAGAACTTGATCTTTTGGCCATACGTGACCAAGTTTGCCAGGATCCTTGTGTTACCCACAGATGTCCCCAGTGCTGCTGCTTCAGGGCTGTCCTGCACACCCCTAACCCATCCCTCACTCTTCCAAAGAAGCATCCAGAAGAGACACTCTTGAATTAAGCATGAAGTAAAAGGTACAGTGGGAAAATAACTTTACTGGCATGCAATGAAGAATGTGTGGAGTTTGATGCTGCTAAATCCAGAGGCGTCTACTCCTGTGCGACAGCCCTACCTCACTCCCTCTGTAGATCTGTTGTAAGCCCTTGGGAGGGGACTTTCTGATGGCAAAGAACAGCAGCATCTGGATAGAGCTAAAAGGTGCTAAGGATGCTGGGAGAAGCAAGAGCATCAGAGAGTGCTGCCACTTTTTAGGGTTTTAAACATGTGATCTGTTCATTTGAAAACATGGGCTAAGTTGTACCTGTTGTAGTGCCTGTAATGAATGCTTAGAGGTCAAAAGGTTACCCAGTGGTTTCTTCAAGTTGCCATTGCCCCTGATGTCTGCCTCCACCTTTGTTCTAAGTGTAGAGCAGATACTGATACTGGAGCAAGGCTGGTTAAGGCAGCATTTACTCCTTGCATGTGTTATGAAGGTGCTTCAAGGCTCCTTTTGCCTGGCCCCAGGCTGGCAGGTGTGGATGCTTCCTCCATGCTCTCAGGAGCAGCCACTGCCATGGAGAATATGCCCATCCAGAGGTCTTGGGAAAAATCACCGTCACCCCGGGCTTGACTTGGCTGTGGGACCCCAGCCAGCAGCACCAGAGGTCATTGTCACAGCTGGATGTTGGGCACCCCATGACAGTGCCATGCAATGGCTGTGCTGGTCTGGACTCCATCCTCCTCCCCCTGTATGGAGTCATCTCCCACCCAACCTGAGCAGAGGTAATATGAACCCAGTCACCAACACAAGACTCAAGTACAAATTTATCTTTACTCAGTGCTAGACAAGAGCCCTTGGGCTGGAGGCAGCTTCACAGTCCCCGTTTGGCTTGTGGCTTTCGCGTTTCACTTTCACTTAGTCCCCCCTTTTCCCTTCTGCCTCCTCTGCTGTCAGCAGCTCCCCAGGGCCGGTGGAGGAGATGGTTGTACAGGGCAGACCAGCCCCTCGCCCTCTTCTACGCCTTAGCACCCCAGTTTCTCCCTCCTCAATCCTTGACATTTCCACCCATGGGTGGGAAGCTGACGGGCTGGTAGCCCGGCTTGTCGTCCTGCTTGCGGTAATACATCCGCGTCAGCACTGCCAAGATGAAGGTCTGCGGGATCAACACCTGTGCGTTCATCTCTGGAAGAGCAGAAGGGTTGTTTGAAGCCGCCCTCTTCCACCATGCCCACTCCCCACGCCGCACCCTGTGCCGGGGGCTCTGCTGGGAGCACACGATGCCGTTCCCCCGCGTCCCTCCCGACTTACGCTGTGACCTGGCCTTGGAGGAGAAGGGCGGCGAGCAGGCGATGCTGCCGTTGTTGGCCAGGATGCTGAAGATGGCGGGCTGCAGTGCCGTCAGGACAAGGAGGAGCTGCAACCACCAACACCCCAGGTGGTGGGGGCTGTGCCACTGCCAGGCTCCCACCCTTCGCCTTCCCCACTGTCCTGCAGCCAGACTGGGCTCTCTCTCTGCAGCAGCTCCTGTCCCACCATCTTCCCCCATGCTGCCTCATCCTGTCTGTGTTGCAGGAGCCCCTCATGTGAGAGAGAGCTGGGCAAGACAGGGGCTCACCTGGAAGCAGGTGAACTTGCCCTGCATGTTCTGGTCAGCCAGGTGCAACCGGGCCTGCCGGAAGAGGATGCCCAGGGCCCACAGTGCAAAGAGGGTGGAGGCACCAACCAAGGTGTTGATCCAGAGGGCCACGCTCTCTGCCGAAATCTGGGGGTGGGAGACACACAGAAAACATTTTGGGGTGACAAAGCTGCTGGGAAAGGAAAGAGCAGGGGGAGGCTCCCTGTCTAGGTCATTGCCCTGCCCATCCCTGTGCCCTGGCACTCACGTCAGCAGGGTTGTAATTCCCATCAGTGTGCAGGACCAGCCCCAGGAAGACAGCGACTGCCCTGAAGAAGGTGTACTGGAAAGTCCCCAGCATCAGCAGTTTGAACTTTTTCCTGGCATGGAGAGAAAGACCAGTAGCACTCTGAGGTCCCCGAGCCCCTGCCCAGGAACTTCTCTTTCAGCCCAACAGAAGCAGGGAGTGAAAGTCCTCCCCAGGGGCAGGGGTTTATCCTGGCTCTCCCTCACCTGCTCATGCTGATTCGGGGCAGGCAAGGGCAGCAGCAGCAGCAGGGCCCTGTGGTGATCACCATGGGCACATCCTTCAGGGTGCTGAGCACCGCCTCCTTCCCCCCGAAGCCCTCCACCATGACCAGCATCAGGAGGTAGAAGCAGACAGCGAAGTACCTGGGGAGGAGGAAGGCAGGTCAAGCCCCATGCATTCCACGGTGCCCCTGCTCTGGGGGAGGTGATACTCACGCCGTGGTAGCCATCTCCACCACCATCATGGAGCGTGGGAACCACAGTCCAAAGCAGGTGACCACAGACACAACCTGGGGGAATGCAACCTTGGCACACAGACACTCCTTGCTCCTGTGGGCTGGCACCCCTTGGGTGGCCCTGGCCCCCTGGAGTGATGCCCCCCACCATCCCCACACCCCAGCTCACTGTAGGGGCCGAGCTGCTCCAGCGGAGGGTCTTCATCTTGATGGGGCAGCGGATCTTGTGGGTGAGGTAGAGAGCCTCTTCCACAAAGATCGCGATGGACAGCAGTGTCATGATGGTGCAGAGGCCCATGATGGCAAGTTGGGCCATGTCCAGCTCTGCCAGGGATGGGTGAGAAGCCATCTTCATCCTGTCCTGTCCCCATTGGGGCCACTACTGCAGAGAGCTGCCCCTCAACCCACCATTCCACAGGTTTAGGAAGCTCCGTGCCACACCCGGGATATGTCTGACTGTGCCAGAGCTGGCACTTCTCCCTGTCCCCAGTCACCTGCCTCAGTGCTCGCCCTTGTTGGGCTGCCTCCCCCTTCCTTGGGGCTGCTCCCTGCCTGCATCTGCCACAGCCACCCTACCACCTTCATCCCACTAGCAACAAGAGGCCCCCCCAGCCCTGTCCCTCCACCTACGGTGCAGCAGCTGCCCAGAGGTGGGTGGCAGGGAGAAGCAGGCTGCAGGCACGCTGAAGTTCCTGATCAGCATCTCCACCAAAGGGCGGGAGAACCTGCGGAGCAGAAGGGAACTGCTGCACAGCACCACAGGGACACGGGGCCACCCAGCCCCGCAGGGTCCCCGCAGTCCCCTGGCCGACTTGCCTCACCCCCAAGCACCTTCCTTCCTTTACAGAGGGAATAATCAAAAATTCTGCTCGAAGAAGTTGGATTTGCCCCGCTGAAAAGTGGCACGGGGGTCTCCGGCACCCACCTGGGGTCATCTGCCAGCTCGAAGGTGGGATCCATCCTGCTCTGCTCCCCACCGGCTCCGTCCCAATGGCTGTGGGGCTGCTCGTCACCGCCTGCCTCAGCTCCCCTCGCCGGCCCACGGGGTCAGAGTCCCCAGGGCAGGGACCGCCTGAGGATGCCGCACCTCGTTCCAGTTTAACCAGCGCCGGCAGCGCTCCCCTCCCTCTCCGGCTGCTGCAGGCACCCATTGGTGTGCCCCACGCTGTCCCGGCCCACAGAGAGCCTCGGCCTCCCGGTTACTGACCCGGGAAGGCAGCTGTCACCCGTGCCAGCACCCCCGCGTGTCCCCAGAGCTCTGCTGGGGTGACACTGCTGCGGATCGCCAAGGTCAGCCCGGGGCGGGGCTGGTGGTGCCATGGGGGGTCCAGGATGTGTCTGTATATCCCCTCAGCAGCAGTGGCAGGGTGCAAGGTGATGCTGCGGGGCAGTGGGCAGCCTGCCAGCCCTTGTGCGGCTCTGCAGGCGCTGTGGGGAGTTCGCAGTGGCTCAGCTCCCGCAGCCCAGGGCTGAGCCCCACAGGGAGCAGCTCCCATGGCACTAGAGGGCAGGGCTGGCCCAGCACTCAGCCCCAGCTCAGCACCCCGGCCTGAGGAGGGGGACAGAGTGCTGGAGATGGCACACTGAGTAGGGAGCTGGAGCATTAGGAGCTGTGTATCCTGGTCCTAGAGGGATCCCAGCGTCTTCATGGGTCCCAGGAGTGCCCACAGCTCCAGGTGTCCTCCCAGCACCCCAAGGAAAATGAGTGCTGGTTTGTACTGGGTCGCTTTGGAGCCCCCACGCTTTGCCCCCTTGGCAGTGGGCTCCTACTGAATCCAAAGTGGCACTGGGACCCCAGATGGGTGCCCTGCATCTTGCTGTGGGAGCAGGATGCTGCCATTGTCCCATTGGAACGGGATGGTGAGGTGGGGGATGTTTCAGTTCCTATGGGAATGAGATGGGGGAAGGAGGGGGTTGCTATGGGGGCTCTGTGCATGTTCGAGGTGCTGTGCACACCTGTCCTTCCCTCAGCCCCATTAACCAAGCCCCATATCCCCGTCCCTACACTGTATGTACCCTCTATCCTGCCCTATATGCTGTAACCCCATACCTTGCATGAGGCCAGGACACATCCACACACCAGCCTGCTGTGGACACCACCCCAGAGCTGTCTCCAAGGGACATGGAGGGCTCTCACCTCTGCAGCCCATGGTGCTGAGCCCTCCCTGTGCCAACAGGACAGGACATGCCTGCAACTTGCTTGCTTCGACCTGCCCCAGGAGCTGGTGGAGATGGGTGTGGAGAGGGGGAATGCAGTGGGATGGGGTAGCCCAAGGAGCCCCCAACTTCTCCCTTATTGCAGCCTCTATCCATTGCTTGGGATATATGGTCCTGGGGCTACCAGGGCCCATGGCCACCCTTGTCACCCTTCTCCACACAGACTGCTGCATGGCCAAAAGGTGGCAGGATGGGCAGGAGCAAATAGCAGGTGAGCATCCTCTGGCACGGGCAAGATGGGGGGGCCAGCAGATAGGTCAAGCTCCCATCAGTTCAACCTCAGCTCCAGACTCCCAGAATACCCCAGGGCAGAGCAGCCACAGGCAAAGGAAACCCCTTTCCTGCCAAAAATCCCTTCAGCAGAGAAGGGAAAAGGACCACTGAGATGGAGTCATATACCCACCAGCTCAGGGCAGGGGTGATTTGAAGGCTCATGACTCCCTCAGCATTGGGGTGGCTGTTTTGGCCTGAGAAGCTGGTGGAAAAGCCACCAGCAGTGCTGGAAAATTTCCCCATTTGCTTGATTAGCTTTTTTATTTTAAACTCTTTGACCACTGAAATTCTGCCCCCAAAAAATAGCCAAGCAGACCCTCTTGGCATGCCAGTCGCCCACACTGCTGCTGTGTCAGCATTCCCCAATACTGGGAAAAGCCCTTAAAATGCAAATATTTGCATGGGTTTTTAGAGTTTTCCACCCGTTTCTAATTCCCTGTGGTTATGGTCTGAGGGGTTATGACCAGGTGGACACAGCAGGCTCCCAGCCAGCCTTCACCAGCTTTCCCATGGTCAGGACATTGCAGGGAAGAAAAATCCTCATTCAAAGCCCTAGTAGGAGGTGGTAGGAGACCAAGAGACATTCCTCCTCATACTCTCCTTTCCTCCCCAGAGCCTAGGGTCATGGTGGATGACACAGACACTGAGGAATAAGGACCTCACACCCAGCTCAGGTTGTGGTCCAGCCAGACAAGTGGACAATAAAGATCTGCACTCAGAGTTTTTGGTGATCCATGCTCACCACTGTCACAGAACACAGAGGGACAGACCCTGCTCAGTGGGATGGAGCAGCCAGGATGCTCCCTCTGCCAAAGGACATCCCTCACTGTGCCCAGTCCCTGTGCCAGGCAGGACCAGCACCCCAAGAGCAAAGAGACTGCATAGCATGGGGGGATGTCTGGCACCCACCTCTGGAGCAAGCCACACTCCACAGGCACCTCATCACAGCAATGCCCATGTTTTGCACAGCCACAGATGACCATAGTCCCCCCCCCCATCCTTGGGGTTTTGGAGAGAGTCATTGTCCCCATCCCAGCACTTTTCCAGTAGCACCTTGCCAAGTCACTGGAAACAGGAGAGTTGGCGCAACACAAGAAACAAATGAAATATAGAGGTCGATCAGGCTTGTGAAAGGGACAGGAAAGCCCTTCCCAGGGCACAGGCCCTGTTGAACCCTCCCCCTGCCACCTCAGCCCCCGCAAGCATCATGCTGGTGAGGAAATTGCTGATGAGAGTTTGGTGGAAGCAGATGCAGATCCTGCTGGTGGTCATAAGGCTGTTGCCACCATCTGCCTTCAATACCCCACCACAATCCACAACCTCCCAGCGTGATAGCCTTGGCTGCACCCCTGCAAATCTGTCAGTGTCACAACACAGGGCTGGTGAGGGTTCCTGGACCTTTGAGAATCCCCCTGCAATGGTCAGTGTGGGGAAGTGACAATGCCCCCAGCCCTGGCCCCAGCACAGCAGGAATGGGGGTGGTTCCCCTCTGCCCCAGGTCTGGAGCCACCCCACTGATAGGGATGGCAGGGAGCCCTGCCCACGGCTGGCCGGCAGATAAGGCCCATGTGCTCCCCACCGATTGCCCCGGGAGGCAGCTGGTGGGGTGGGAGCTGCCATCCCTGGGAGATATGGTCAGGAGGGAGCAGTGAGTGAGGGGGGCAGGGGGGCTACTGCAGGGGTTTGAGACACCAGGCCCCTGTGGAACCCCTTCTCTGGGGAGGCAAAGGCACTCTGGCTGCCCTGACAGCACAGTTGGGATGGGACAAGGTGTGGACACCCTGGCAGAGCAATAGCCCCCACCAAATCCTCCCCTTCCCGGTGAGGACCAATCCCTCTGCCACTGGAAAATACCTCCCAGTGCCCTGAAAACACAGCACTGCATCACAGGCTCACTGCAAGGCAGGGTCAAGGACCCCACTGTGCCTCAATTTCCCCATCTCTAAAATGGGGCACAAGTCCTGTGGCATGAGGGCACAGAGGGCTCAGTTTCTCATTGCTCTCATGCCTGCAGAGAGAACCATGCTAGGTGTTATTTATAGACCAAGCTGGCATTTCAAACAGGGGGGACAGTGCCCTCAGAGCCAGCCAGCTGCCTCCATTCTCTGCCCCAAGGTCACCAGGAGAAATGCTGGCCTCAGAGGGGCTTGGGGTAGGAGAAGCTGGCCTCAGCTTCCCCTCTTGGGCAGGGAAAATCCCCTCCTCCCACACGAGGAAGTAAGGATCACTCCCACCAGAGGCACCAGCCCCTGAGCCTCCTGCCTGGCCGTGGGTGATGGGACACACCAGTGAGGCGGCTGTGGGGCAGCAATGGAGATGTGCAGCATGTGGGGGAGTGCAAGTGCGAGATGGGGATTTTTGCTAACCAGAAGAGCGTGCTGTTTTGCTGTTTTTCTGAAAAGCCAGCCCCCGGATGTCTCAAGTTCTCAAGAGACAGAAGTGATGCAGACAGTGTGTGAGCAAAAGACACGCATGCCCTGCTCCCTACCAACTCTGGCTCTCAGAAACACTGCCTAGCTATGGCCGTGGGACCAGCCCCTGTGCACAGCCCTGGTGACACCCCAAGGAACCCTTCTGTTCCTCCCCCAGACAGTTTTGGGTGCCCCCACGGATGCTGCCCCGCTGACCAGACTCCCATGCTGCCAGGCTGGAAAGGGAAGTGAGACATTGGCACAACCACTGTGTCTGTCTCAGAGCACCTAGAGGGGTGACCCTGCAGGGAACCGGCTTGCAGACCCTCAGCAACCAAACTCTGCAGTCCAGGTCAGCCTCTTCCCAAAACTGCTGAGACCGTTTGACCACACATAATGTATACACACACATCTGTAAGTATGTATGTGACTTTCTGTGCTATCTAGGATCTTGTATAGTGGATATAAACTGATCATCTGGGATGAGTGTACCCCCAAGAGTGGAACAGCTTGTCCTCACAGGTTTGCTTATCACCCAAGCTGTAGCCTCAGTCACACTTCCAGACCACTGCTCCCAGGACACTGGGAGCTGCTGCTCCCACCCAAGGGTCCCTCCAACTCCACAGGGGACCAAAGGAGCTGCCAAGGGCAGGGAGCGGCTCTTCGCACTGCCCAGCACTCTCCAGGTCATCTCCCACATGGAGAAGAGGAAGAGGATGTTGGGGCTTGTCCTGGGCTTGGGAGGAAGTGGAGCCCACCATGAGATGGAGGAAGCCCAGCAGAAGCTGGAGGAAACCTTTCTCCCATCTGGATCGAGGCCATCAGAGCGGCTTTGATGGCTCCAGGCTTCTCTTCCCTTTTGAACGGAGCCTCACAGATGGGGTACCTGATAACACCCCCACCTTCTGCCCAGCCCTTCTGGCCCCCTTTCTGTTTACTTCTCCTCCCAGCAGCCCCACATCCGACGGTGCTGCGCTTGGCCAGAAGCGGAAGTTACCAAGCTGTGGGGCTCAGCATGGTGAGGGCTTTGTGTCCTTCAAAGGGGACGAACAAACGGCTGGCGGTCCCCAACCCCGCTGGGGAGATCCTGTGGAAATACCACGGTCAACACCCTCAGGAGCCACTTCCTCCCTGCTCCAACCCTTCAGATGCACAAAGCGTTCTGCTGCCGTAAGGTAACGTCTGCATTTCCAGCAGGCTGTCCCAGTGACATGCCAGTGGTTTCTCAGAGCTGCCTCCAACCTCTGAATGAAAGGGCACCTTGTTCAAAAAACAGAGGGGCTTTCTTGTGCCACAGCTAATAAGATACGTCACTGATGATGTTTGCTTTTGGAGAATGATGAGTTTCACACACCCTCTTGAGTGGGCTGAAGCGTTTGCTTTGGTCAGGAGCTTTATTTTCGTACTCGTCTGTCTCTTTGCAAGAAGCTTGCAGGTGAAAATGCTGAGGCTTTAAAAAGCCCTGCCTCAGACAGACAAATATTTTCCCAGAGAGCCAGCAGAGACGCAGCATGTTTGTGGAAAGGGGTGGTGCTCCTGAGCCCTCCTGGCCCCGTGACACCACCCACCAGCCTCAGCCACCACACCGTGAAGCCCACAACAGCCTTGGTCAGGCACAGGGAGCAGTCCAACTTGTTGGGAGAAAGCCTTCAGCCCTTGGTGGGACTTCTTCAGCTGTCCCCAGGTGATGCTGCCTTCCATCACAGGCAGGAAAGTATGCCAAGTGCAGCTCAAAGAGAACCAAGAAAAACACCTCCCTTCCCTTCCTGTCACCTCCACCAGTGCCAGGTCCACACCAGGGTGCCAGGCAAGCAATTCCACCCACTGCCTGCTCACTCTTGCTTTGGCAGGGGGGTGGGAGGGGATGGACATGCCCAGAGAGGTGTGGGCACAAACATGGGTGCTCATGTACATGTGGATAGGGGCACACATGTGGATGTACATGTGTGTCTGCCCAGACTTGACATGTAGAGGTGTGGGTGCATGTGGTTTTTTCCACCTGGCTGGCATCCACACCTGTGAGAACAGCACCCTATGGCACCCTATGACATACAGGGAGCTGAGGTGGTGGAGGCTCAGAATCACCAACTCTTGCAATGCTCAGCCCTGGCCAAGCCTCTCTCCTGGGTGTCACTTCTTCCCCCAAGTCCCTGCTGCAGAATAAAGCAAAGGGACAAGGCATTTTACCCCCAGCTTCCAATCATGAGGAAGAGAAGAGAGAGCTGGGACAGCTCCAGGAGAGGTGCACATTACCCTGGGCCCCTTTGCCCTTTTTGCATCATAAAGTAATAACTAAAATCTCTGAATTCACATCTGCCATAAAAGCCACTGGGACGTGCACAGGCAAAGAAAGGTGCTTTCTCGAGAGAGGGGTAATCATACCCAACAAACCCCACAATGTCATGCAGCTGAGGAGGGAGCCTGGCTGGGACCTGCAGCAGCACAGCAGGCTCAGCAGCCCCCAGGGCAGTTCAGTTCTTGTGGACATACTGAGCCAAGCAGAGCTAAAGGAGAGACTGGCGCTGGAAACAGTCCTGCTGACCGTTCCTTTATGGACCAAAAATGACTAAAAGTCAGGAGGTAAAAACAAATACCAGCTGCTCTTCACTGGGGAAGTAGAGAGCTGAGGAAGTTGTTTCAATTGGTTTGACCAGGGATTTTTTTTTAGCCGGAGGAAAGACCTTGACTTTCAGGCCAAGTCGAAACAAACATACAAACTGACATACTTTTTTTCCCTAGGGTAAAGTTAGCTTTTCCCACCAAGCAAAGGCCTGCCCTGCTGTGTGTGCATCCCAAAGGACGCCTGCTGAAACAAGGGAGGATAAGCAAGGTTGTGCCTCTGCATAGCCCACCGCGGACCTTTGCCTTTGCCACCCAGTCCCTTGGAAGGGCATGTGGGGGGATGGTGCCTGCCTGGAACAGGAGACTATTGAAGGGCAGACCAGCGGGGATGGGAAGGTCAGCAATTTAGCTGAGGCACGAGGCACTGGGTTGCTTATCTCCTGTTTCCAAGAGCTGGAGGGTCACAGCCCTCCTCCAAGCACATACCTCCCAGGAGATTTGCCCTTGAGGTACTGGCCTGCCTCACATGCCCCAGGGAAAATGATACCAGACTCAGGTTTGTATCAACTGTGCCCAGCAGCAGGGGCTGGCTGTGAACTGAAGCCCATGGGTTTCAGCTCAGCCTCTGGAACCCCACAACAGGCCAAGAGAAAGGCATGGGCCCCCAAGTGCCAAAAATATCCCAAGCCCTCTGGCTGCCAGAGCCAGAGCAAGCTCCCCTGGTTTGAGCACCAAATCTCACCCTCTGCTCCACAAATAAACTTACAAGGCACATGGCATTGCCTGGGTCCCCATGGCACAAAGCTGGCACACAATCAGCAAGGGGCAGGTGTCCCAGCCACTGCCAGTGCACAGAAGGGTCAATTAGCAGACAGGGAGAAAGCTCCCACTCTTCTACTCAGCCCTGCTGCGCTAATCCAACCCCAATTAAAGCCCCCCCTTTGCTCTCAGATATTGCTGAGAGAGATTAATCCACCCTAAAACAAGGCACTTCCAGCAGGCCAACAAGACAAAGCCAAATCTCAGTTTGCAAAAGACTCTGGCACCTGCCTGGGAGTGTTTAATTACCCTGACAATGTCATCAAGAGCAGAAGGGCCATGAGAGCCCTGCAATAACAAATCCACAGAGGAGACACCAGCTATGCCTGATGCTCTCACAGGCCTGGGGCCAGTGCCTGCAGGCTACAGCCACCTCCCAAGAGCAGAACCACCATTCAGCCCTCTTATGGATACCTTTTCCCCCCCAGAGACTGCAATGCTGCACACAACTTTATGTTGTGGTTTTCCTTTGTCCTTTGGGCTGCTCTTTTACCAATAAATGCTCTTCTGGGAGCACAGGAGGGAGCAGACAGGGACTCTTGAAGGACCGGATCCTGCTAGAGAAGTACACCAGGTCCTGCAGGACCCTGTCAGGCAGGCACATGTCCGGCATACCAAACAGATCCCTCCCACCATATCTTTATGTCTTTCCGTGGCTTTGTCTAGGCATTGTGCAGAGCTGTTTCCAAGGCTTTTAGGGAACAGTCACTTTCCTTCTGGCCACATGTGCTTCTTGAGTGAAATACCACAAATTGTAGATGGTGTGCCTGGCTTTCTAGAATTCAAACCACCTGGAAGGAAAAAAACTAGCAATTGCTAATTCAAGAAAAGTGTTTGCAAAATTGCACACAAAGCCCTTTGCAGAAGCGACCTGGAATGCCTGCCTGGAGAAGAAAGGGGGGCTGTTTGCTATGCTCCAGATATACAGATCAGCAAAAGCCAGAACAAAACAGAACCAAGGGAATTCATGAAAAACCCACGATCTGGAAGCAGAGACCCTCAGGACTGTGTCCCAGCTCTTGTGTTGGTCCTCTCCCTACAGCTAGCTGAGCCCTTTCCGCTTCCCACCACTCAAACCCTCTTTCCCTTGTGCCGACACAATGCCGGGGCCACGTCCATGAGTAACCATCAAACACATGGGATTTTTCTGCAGTGCAGAGGGAGATAGACCTTTGATGTGCCCCAGGGTGGCCACGCCGTGTCCCCTTGCTTTTCAAAGGCCAGTCCTTGGCTATTGTGCTCACGTCCTGAGCTTATTTGTACACTTGTCAGAGGCTCCCAGCCCCACAGCCCCCCTGCTGCAGCCACAGCCACCCTGACCACCAGATAAAAGCAGCCAGGCTCACCGGGCAGAGTTGCTATCAGAGCAGCAACTAACAGTCCTGTAGTGCAGCTGCCAAGATAGGGGGAGCTTTGCCGGGCTGACCCTGCGCTGTTAAAGGCTCCAGGTCAACAACAGCCCCTGGTAGATCTCCACTGGCCACAGCTGCCTGCCACAGGGCTGCCGGGCCACGTAGTCTGTTGGCAGGGGTGGTATCAGTCCCATGCACACCAAGGAACGTCTTCCTGCTGCTGCTCTCCCCCTCAGCTGCACCCAGGGAGGGTCAGCACCTTGCCAAAAGATGTAACCGCCAGGCGGGAAGCAACACTAAAGCCTTGCTCTTTGCTCAATGCCTCATCTCCCTGTGCCCTCTGGGCAGGTATAAAGCCAGGCAACAGTCCACCCTCCTCCCTGTAGGCAGGGTGGGGTCATGCAAGGAGCACAGAGGGTCCCCAGGACTGCGGGGTTAAAATCCCATTGAAATACAGTCTTTGCAAGCAAGGAAGCCCCATTAAAAGAACCAGAGTGTTTTAGTCCCACTGGGGCAATTGTCTAAGCATGAGTCTCTCTGCTGGGCCTCCATGCCAGCCCCTGACAAGCAAAGCAGCAGTAATGAGCATCACCACATCCCTTGTAGTGTGATGGGAGAGATGGGGACACGAGCCTCCTCAATGCAGGGAGGCAAAAAAAAACAATCCCAGAGGTCTTTGAGGAGGGAGTCCAGGTCTTGCTGCAGGTGTCTTCCAGGTCTGCACCTTCATAGGAACAAGAGCGTGCACCACCCTCAACCCTACATCTCTCCTCCAGGTGCTCAGTGCTTTCTGTCTCCTCTCCAGCTAACAGGAGGGAGCACCAGACCAGCTGTGGATAACAAGAACAGCCAGGCCAGACCCAGGTGCTTCCCCAGAAAGGATGCAAAGATGGGTATTTGCAGGGATAACAGAGCTGTGCCAGCCCTCAGCGTTACCTGCTATGTTTCCATGCTCTCAAGTACCTTTTCTCTTGCCTCCTCCACAGACACTTTACTACAGTAGAAGAGGCAGCAGATGCTCTGCCAGATGCCAGTGCCTGCCATGATTGAGAAATGCGGCAGCAAAGGCCAAAACCAAATGGTCTTCTAGAGGATGGGGATACTTGCTGTGTGGTGAAATTCTTGGATATCGAACTGTTGGCTTGGGGAGAGAGAAGCAGAGAGGGCAGGCTATCCTGGGAGCCATGCTTACCAGCCTTAACTTGCAGAGAGAGGGGTTGCAGCATGACAGATGCTGCAAAGACTAGATTTTGCACCTCTCTTCTGGGACATATAATAGCTGATTGCACCCCCGTGCAACCCATGAGTTGAGTAGGGAGCACAGACAGTGTATCCCTCAAATCTACTCCCAGGAAGGCAGGAGCTGGCACTGTCACTTCTCTGAGTGGCTCTGATCCAGAGGAAGCAGTTGACAGTGCAGTAGATCAAAGTCTTTCTTTTGTCCCCAGATGCCTGTTGCCTGTCTGGCCCTGCACCCTGGGGTGCCCAGAATGCCCCACAGCCCCTGTTGGGCAGAATGCACAGCCCACGGGAGCCCTATAACTACCTCCCACCCCATGGGCCACTGCATCTCCTGCAACCCTTGGCCTCAGCCCTACAGCACATCCAACTTAGCATCACAATCCAGCACTTCATCCTTGGCTTTTCCATCCCTTCCAGACTGAAGAGACATGTTAGTCACATTATTTCATGCCATAAAAGTGTTCAGTTCACCTCCCAACACCATTTTTCATAAGCTGCTCTCAAAGCAGCTTTAACTCCTTTTTAACTGTGGGTGGGACAAGTGATCACGCAAGGGTCAGCATGCTGCAAAACTGAACTAAAATTGTATTTTCCTTCCCATATTTTGATCTCATGTTTCAGTGTTAATTCCATAGGAAGGCCACTGTCACATCATGAGGTATTGCCCAAAAAAATGTGGAGTCATTTGAGTCGAGTCAGGGGACTCACAAGAACCCCTGGAGTTCAGAGGAAACAGGGACAAACATCTCCTAAAATAACCCAGCCAAACCACAATAAGGAGGAACACCCTGATGCTGGGATGACAGACTAGAAGTCAGCAGTCACTAATCCTACATCCTCTTTCCTCCTCATCCATTTCCTAGCTCTGATTATCTCTGCTCCTTGCAAAGATTTTGGCAGAGCTGGGCACCTGGGCTGTGTGAACAATGCAGGTGCCAGGCCTGAGGGAGGTGGCACCAGCCACCAAGTGCCCATAACCAGCCAACTCCCACTCCCCACCTGCAAGGTGAAGGGTGCTCCACTGCTCACGGGTACCACGTTGTCTTGGAAGAACCCTCATTTTAAGCTATTTCACTGCCAACACCAGCTGAGGCGCAAAAATATCCGAGTTTCTAAAATGTCAGCTTTCTTATCTTTTTCCTGGCAGGTGTAGAAATGTGGAACTGACTGCTCAGTAAATTAACATTGTGAGACGGAATGGAAAACACCTGCAGCAAGCATCTGCCAGGGCAGGTCGTGGCTGGCACGACGTGGCATACAGCACCTCCCCTACTAGCTGGAAGGGGGCACAGCAGACAGAGGACACAGGAAGGAATAAATCAAACTGCTGCTGATTTCCTTTTGTGCACTGCAGCTCTGCTTGGCAGTGCTGGTGGTGATTGCAGGCCTGTGCTTGGCACGGTTTGTTCAGCCAGTGTGCATCAGTAAAGGTGCTGCCAGAAGGTGAGGGCTTGGAGCAGCGAGCCCAGGGGGAACATAAAAAACTGGGCAGATCTGGGGCTGTTCTCCCCAGGTTACACCTTCCTCAGCAGCAGGATGCATGCAGACCATTAGGCTGAGAAAATACCAGAGGATCCAGCTTGCAGGACTGATCTAAACTCTGACCTAAACTCGCATCCTGAGCTTCCACCGAGGCACCCACCAGCACAGCATCCCACAGGGCAGTCACACGCCGAGTGACAACAGTTTTCCCCCTCATGACTTATATCACCACATGAGGGATGGAGCTGGAGAAGACAGTGCTTGGGCACTGGAGCCTGGCTCAAACCTCCTCTGGTAAGGAGAGCTGGCAGGTCCACCAGCACGTCTTGCCTGAGAGACGCTTTGCAGACTTGTCTCCAGACAGCCGCATCGAATTTCAGGTCTGGTTAATCCCCCCTTTATCAGCGCAGGAATGTATTGCTTTTCACAAAACATAATCCTCTTTGCAATCATGTGTTCTGCCAAACTACAAACTTTCTGCTCCCATCCTTCTTTCCTGGGAGAGGATTTGAGGCCATAATCCAGGCCTACTGATTTATTTTTTTAATGAGCAAGGGACAAATGAGCACAGCACTGTAGAACATGTGCACACACAAACCTTGAAGCGCTCCCTGTTTCTGGCATGCTTTTGAGGGATGCCCTGAGCTGAAGGACTGATGCTGGAAGCAGAGACCTTCTCTTATGCTGGGCCACAAGCAGCCCATGGCCTGACATGGGCTGTCCACGCATCTTGTGTTTATGCACTACAGGGGCTGGAACTGCCTGTCATGCTTCCCACCGTGCCGATAAAATAGGAATCTGGGTACCCCAACACGTAGGAAAGCACCCTGAGTGTCTCTGCTCATTCAGATCTCAAAAGGCAGCCCTGAGCATGTGTGACCTGCTGGGACCTGAAGATGCTGAGAGCTTCCCAAGCCAGAGAAAGTCCTGAGTCTGGTTTGCACCACCCAGGGGAGGAAAATATTTTTCCTGCCCTCATCCCTCAAAATGCTGAGAGGGTGGGAATGCTGAGAGGGTGGGAATGCTGAATCGGTAACCCATTCCTTTTGGTTGTCTCGGACTGCGGTAGGAGCCTGCCTTCCCACGAAGGGTGCCAGGCTCCCCTCCCACCCCGCACGGCGGGTGGCCGCTCTGCCCCCAGCCCTGCCCGGGGGCAACGCGGGGCTCAGCGGCGTGCCCTCGGTGAAACACCTCCCACCCGGCAAGCGGCTCCTCCGCTGAGCCCAGCGCATCCCAACGCAATTTATAAAGAAAGCGGCTGCCTTCTTTATAAAAAGGAAGGAGGTCGTAACGAGGTGCGGGCCGGTCTCTTCTACCTTGCCTAGAGGGAGGGGGCGAGAAGAAGCGGCCTGAAGCCGAGACGGGAGATTCAGAACAGACACTACAATTTTTTTTTTTTCCTGCCTGTTCAGGTTGCAGGCAGCGGGTAGGTTGCCCAGTTAGGTGGCAGAGCCACCTTCCCCAGCGAGGTGCTGAACATCACGCACGGCTGTGAGCTGCCTCTGTTGGGGCGGGGCGCGGGGAGGGCGGTGCCAGCAGCCCCCGGCGCTGCCGGGATATGGGGAGGGCGGCGGGATGCGCTGTCGGGATTGGCGGAGCGGGGTCGGCGCGCAGGCAGGAGGCNGGAGAGCGGCCCCGCCGGGCCCCGCACGGCTCCGGGCCCCGCACATCCCTCGGGCCCCCGCACATCGCCGGGGCCCCGCACATCGCCCGGACGGACAGACGGGGCCCCGCGGACGTGCCCTCGGCCCGTCCCGTATCGCCCCCGCCGCTTATCTGGGCTCCGCAGCCGGGCCCCACCGGAGCCGCCCAGCCCCGCGGGGCCGCCGCTCCTCTGCGCTGGTTTATTCTCCGTTTCTTTTCTTCTTTTATTTTTTTTCCCCCCTTCTTCTTTACCGTATTTCTGAGGGATTGGGGACTGTCCATCGGGGCTCGGGGCGGTGCGAGCATCCCTGCCAGGTGCGGTCCCTGCCGGCCCTTTGTGCTCCCCGGGATTAGGTTTTGGGAGAGGCTCCATATGCTCAGCCCTGCTTTGCCGTGCCTGCCAGGCCTGCGGCCTCGGGTTGGCACTGGGAAAAGGCTTCTCAGAGCTGTCGGGGCTTCGTCTCCACGTGTTCGTGCCCTAAACAAAGGGTTAAACCAGCAACGGCCAGTGTAAACCTTTGATCTCCAAATAAAACCTTGCAGAGCTCCCAGGTGTAGAGCTAATCCACGTGCACCTGAAGACCAGTTCAAAGCCACTTCTTAGCAGCACTGCTTGAGGGCACACTCAGGCTGCCGTGCTCCCAGCCCAAGCACCTGTCTAGGCACTCACAAAGATTTTACAAGCATCTTTTCGGGAAGAAATGCTGTTACAATTTACCTTTGAGATACATTTGCTGTCTGCAGAGAAATTAGAATTTTAAGTTACTGAAATGATTTTGGAGAGTTGCTCTCAGCGGTTCAATGGAGACTGTTCTAAACAGAAATGGCCTTCATAAAGTGGTAGACAACACAGCCATCTGGAAGAGGTGCTGCTATTAGAAGTATTTTGACAGAGTTGGAGCCTGTGCTGCTTTGCTTTATGGCCTTGTGCCAGCTGGACTCTTCCTGTCATTGAGACAGACCCCCAGGAACCTTAAATATCTGGAGTCCATTGTTGTGGTTGAGCAAATGCCTCTTTCCAGCACTGCCTGAGTGGAGATGTCCCTACCATTAATAAAACCCTTGACTGAACTTTGCTATTTGAGACCCCCCCAGTGCCTGGAGTTCAATAGAAAGAGATTTAGTTTGTTCATTTGAACTTATATTTGCAGTGGGAACTTCTGGGGTGTGTTCAAGGTTGTGCCTTATGCAGAAGTATGCACGGAAAATCCATGGCCAGGTGGGCAGTGACTGACCTTGGGTGTGTTACGTAGTGGCAGGGGAACAGCCTGACTTGACTTGTTCTGTTCTGAACTTCTAGGGCTTTGATCAGGTTGGTGTGCACTCCTCCAGAGGGCAATGGACCATGCCAGAGCAGCAATCTCTAACTTGGTAAGACACGGTCCCCCAGCACCATTTTGTCTCTTGGTGGGCTGACAGTACTGCAGAAGAAAGGTTTGACAGTGTCAATATCAGTATCAGAGAAGGTGATGAATCCAAAGCAGTGTTAGGTGTTGCTGTGTGGGTTGTGAGCCAAATGTCACTGTAGCTAGCTGGCCATGATAAGGAAGTGGCTCAAGTGGTTCAGTGTTGTTTGGGATATCATTAACTGCCATCATATCTTGGGTCTCTCAAGAAGGTGGTAAGAAAGGGAGGAGGGGCAAGCCTTGAACAGTGTTCCGGAAGGAAGTCTGTTTTTACTTGAGGGTGGGAATACAACCACAAGTCCAACTTTTGAAAACAACCTGTGCTTTGAAACAAATGTGCAGGAGGAGGTAGCTCTGAGCTTGCTCATCCAAACCTGCAAGTCATGGAGAGCTTGGATTGTGAAATGACCCTAGGCTAGGACTTGGAATGTGGTGGTTTGGTCTGTGAACAAGTATTGAGGATATGTGGGGTTGGGGCATGTCTGTGTGAGGACGTGCTTTGGGTGTGAGAGAAGCCAAGCTGTTGAGCAGGGAGACTGCTGGGACATACTGTGGTGTGTTGCCCTTTGCAAAATGTGAGCAGCCAGCCACTTCAATGTGGGTAGCATGAGCGAGAGTGGAACTTTCTTTTGACCAGCTGAGTAGATGTCTGGTCTCTTCACTTCCAGCTTCTGACGTGTCATTTGAAAGCCAAGAACTGTGTCTGGGCTGCTGACGTTGTAACAGGGCTTGGGTGCTTGTCATCAGCTGCTTCTCCAGTACAGTGGAGAGGGGCTGCAGGGCTGCTCCTCCCAAGGCTATTCCTTAGGCCTTTTAGCCACTCCCCAACACAACCATGGCTGCAGGCAATTCCAGCATCCCTAATGGAAGCTGAGTGGTTCTGTTCAGTGCCTGGCTATGCCTGGAATTGAGTTAATCTGAGCAGCTGCCTTGTGCACGGGCAGCTGTTCTGTGGGGGATTGAGCTGTGCATTGCACCTGTTTAAAAAAGTGGGCTCCAGACTGAAAGCTCAGCTTGGGCACTGGTAAACACCTGTCAAATGGTGCCAGGCGCTGGTGGGTGCAGGAGGTGTAGCCTCAGCTTTCATGTTAGCTGAGGGAACACAGTTCCCAAGGGTAATCTCTTTTCAGCCTAGCTGCTTTGTAACAATACCAATAGTAATTTAAGAGTAGCCTTAGGCAGCATAATATAAAATTAGCTAGATGCTGGATTAGAGTATTTACGTCAGTGGATGTGGCTCGAAGGCACAGTCATGGAGGGGTTGCCTTCCCTTTCCTCTGTCCTCATCAAAGTGTGAGTTGTATATACTCAATCAGATCTCTGCTTTTCTAAGGCTGAGAGTTTCTGCTTGAATCAGCCTTTGCCGCAGGGTTGCGCAGGAAATGCCGGTGCGGTTGGCTGTGTCATATCTGTAACAGACTCCAGGCTGGACTCTGATCAGTGGGGATCTGAACTTCTGCAGAGTAGGTAGATGCTAAACAGACTCTGGAGACCCGGAGTGGATCTGAGTCTTACCTGTGTTTAAAGCAGACAGGTTGACTTATTGACAGACAAAATGCTCTGTGCTGGCACAGCTGCAGATGAACAAGCTGTGTTTGCATTGGAGCTGCTGGCTGGAGGGACTGTGGGCTGGTGGAGCAAACTCTCCCATAACGTGACTGTCTTTGAACACAGTTTGGCGGCGAGCCGATGTCGTACACGCGCTTCAGCATTGCCCGGCAAACGGATGGAGACAACAGCCATGTGGAGATGAACCTGTCTGCTGATGATGAGGAAGGAGGGGCAATTGGGAGACCAGAGCACCTGCATGCCAGCATGCCTCCTCCACGTAGGAATGGCAAGAATCTTTGCTTCCTAATCATGGCAGCTGTGCTCCTCCTTCTGATTGGTAAGGAAGGGTGGGAGGCAACTGTATGGACTCTTGTACTGAACATATCTGAGGCTGTTAACATTTGAATAGGTATTGTTTTGGGAGATAATTAAAGAACCAGGATCCAGGCTGCAGCCTCCTGTCGCTAAGTATGTCTAGCTCAGACTTACAGTACAGAAGTGTGAAGCTGGTACAGAATTGGCACAAAGAACTGTGAAGTTTGAAGTTAGCTGAAGGGTGAACTGGTCCCTGTGCAAGTCTTCCTGGTTTTCCCTCCATTAACTCTTAACACTTCTGTAGAGATTTGGGTCAACAGATCTGTAAAGCCTTTGGTGCTCGTCTCTTAAGGCTTTAACATTGCCACTGACTTAAAGTAAGCATTCTCCTTCCCAAGGGGTGCTGGAGGGACTGCCAAGCACAAAATCAGGTTTACAGTGCCCCTTAAAACATGCCAGCTCAGGCAAAATGTCAGGCTGCATATTTCTGTCTGTCCTTGGGTGAGCTTGTCAGAAATGGCATGGGAGCAGAGATGTATCTTAACCCTGAAGCTGTGCGGTGTAGGGCTGGTTCAGTCATCTTTCTGCAGCACAAAGAAATACCTGTTCTGTCCATAGGGTTTCTGATCGGCTACTTGAGTTATCGTGGACGAATGCAGAATGTTAGCAGGTGTCTGGATGGAAGTGGCAAGTGTGAGATGACTCCTACTGCATCTTACTTATCGGATGATGATGAAATTGAGGAAGAAGAGGTTCCTGGACCACGTGTCTTATACTGGCCTGACCTCAAAGCCATGTTGTCAGATAAACTGTCAACTTCACAACTTGAGACCAACCTGAGGTAACAGTTGCAGAAAGCTTAGCTAGAGCTTTGAGAGAGGCACAGCCTGTGAGGAGAACTCGAGCTCCTTTGGAGAACAAGGGCCTTACAGGTGATGTAGGGTGGCATGTGTTAAACATGGGCTTAAATGGCTTTGCAGGCTACAGTGCAATCTGATGCTGTAGCCTAAGCTGTGCATATATCTGTTCCTTACAGGCAAAGAGACAGTAAGACCCATTTTGAAGCTGGCAAGGTTGAAGATGAGGCCACTGCCAGCTACATTCATGGCCAGTTCACCCGCTTCCGCTTGGATGAGGTATGGAATGATGAGCACTACATTAAGCTGCAGGATAAAGGCAGGTATGTTAATGAAGAGATGACATCTGTTCCTTACAGTATGGGTATCTGTAATTTTGAGCAAACATGTGATTTCTGCTTAAAATGGTGTGAAAATTGTGAGTCAGTTACCACTCTCCAAAGAAGGCCTCCATCTAGCCAAGCAGTAGCTGCTCCTGCCTCTTCTCAGGCTTTTAAATCCAGAGGATCTGGTAGCAGCGCTTTGGATTTTTCCTGTGACAGCTGTTTCCTCAAAGTATGCTTAGGAAGTGGAGGAAAAATAAACTTGAGCAAAAACTCAGCTGAAGGGCAGATTCCCTGTGTCTAAAACTGCTAGCACAGGCGACTCTGTCTTGTCACCCAGGCAGGTGTTGCACACCTGGCAGTGGCTCCACTAAGTAGCTCGGGAGGGTATCAGCAGGCATTATGTTGTCTCACAGCTCGTATCCTCATGTCTTACTTGCCTCTTTGTGTCAGGGGGAAATGAATTTGTTTAGCTTCTGTTAGGAGGTGACTGAGAGACTTGGAAGCAAAGATTGTTTCTGCTATGTATCTTTATAAATCAGCCTTCATTAATGTCTCTGAACAACCACAGAGATTCTTGCCTGGAAGTACTGGGATGAATGCCTGTTTCAGGCTCTGTTGACTTGATGAGAATTGCTGGAGCACAGACTGAATATGGGAGTTAGTTAAGTTCTTGTATGAAAGAACATAACGCTGCCTTTTTATGTTTAACAGTATCAACAACCGAGTGTCTATTGTGGAAGATGGTGAAGAGTTACTGGAAAGTCCCAGTGCATATGTGGCATACAGCAAGAATGGCACAGTCACTGTAAGTGACTCCAGGAGGATCCTGGAAATGTCTTTGTACACTTACCAGGTGGCAATGTTCAAAATATGTCCCTTAAAGATACAGAGTGTGTATAAAACCCTCCCCAGCTTAGAGAGCTGGGTGTGGTGAGAGTGAGGTGAGAAGTGGGCCCACACAGTATTATGACTTGAGCAAGATGCAGAAGTAACTTTAAACTTCCCTGCTGGGTTGGATCCAGACAGGAACCTTGGCAGAAGTGCTGCTCCAAGAGGCATGTTGCATGGGATCAGTTGACATCACTGAGCTTCAGCTCGCTGCTGTTAACAGCAGTCACTGTTACAGTGACTTTGTAGGCTGTTTGAAGTATCTTACTGCTTCATTTTAAACCTGAGTTTCTGTTCCAGGGCAAACCAGTCCATGTGAACTACGGACTTAAAGAGGATTTTCAGAAGATACGGAATCTGGGTATTTCAATGAATGACACTATAGTAATCTTCAGAGCTGGAAAAATAACCCTTGCTGAGAAGGTAAGCAGTCTGTACCCTAGAGCCTGGCCAAACTTGGCAGCAGGAAGCTATGCTTCCTCCTCTTTGAGGCACAAAGGTGTGTCTTTATTCAGGTCTGTAGAACTCATGTATGTAGGCTTGTCCCTACCGGTCTGGTCTTGCATGTTTGCACTAAGCCTCCATGTGCAGGTCTGGATGCCAAGGCTGAGCAGAGTTTGTTACTGCTCATGGTGCCGTTCTTCTTGGCCTCTGGCAGTCTTGCTGGAACAGCCAGGCATTTGGAGTGGTGGAGCTGGGAGGCAGAGGGAGGCACCCTGGGAGCTACAGGATGCAGAGCTGGCTGATACCACTAGATGCAGCCATAAGGCTGCTAGAAACAGGATGGTGTTGCCTCCAGAGTACCTCTGGCTGCTGCAGTCAGATACTTTCAAAGCTTGGCTGCAGTGTCTCACTTGTGTCCTTGCTGACTGTTCACTTGAACCAAGTGATGGTGCTGGCACTGCATGCCCAGCCAGCAGCCTTGCCTGTTGCTGTAGTGTTCCCTCTGTAGGGAGCAGAACCAAATATCCAAGTGCTTCTGTATGCCAGTCTGTTCGAGGTCTGACCCAGAGCTGCCCCTCAGAGGGGTGGTCCTGGAGAGGCTGGGGCACAGGACTCAGCCTGTCTGCATGCATTAGACCCAGGCAGAGCTGACAAGTGCTTCCACAGAGGGTGGTTACTGGTTCTTCAGTCCCATTCCTGTTTTTCAGACAAGGCTCAGAACACTCAGCCTTGCAATAGTGTTTGTACCTGTGGCATATCAGAGCCAGCTGGATTGTAGGTGTATTAAACAGGGACATGGCTAGGCCACTCTGCTTCCATTTTTCATGTGAAGATGAACTTCCAGTGGCTGCTTCTCTTGAGAGTAAACTCATCTTGGGAAAACAGATGGAGCATAATCAAAATTAAATAACATGTGTCTTTTAAGCTGCTCTGAAAGCAAGCATGAGCTGAAGGAAACACAGGGAGGTGAGACACTAACTGTGGTGTATCCTAACTGTTCAAAACGGTGTCAGACACTGTCTGGAGTAGGACTGAGCCTCTAGGATTCAGCTGCCTTGCTTATCTGTCACTGTCAGGTAGCTGTTAAAATCTGTTGTGGAGTTGGGCATCAAGGGGTGCAACCCTTCATGCCATTACTCCATGTTCTTGCCTTAACTTCCCTTGCTTGCAGTGCAAATGTGCAGTTAATGTTTTTTTTGCTTCAGGTTGCAAATGCTAGAAAGGAAGGAGCAATTGGTGTCCTGATGTACCTGGACCCCTCTGAATACAAGAACACTGAGAAACTTGTCCCCTTTGGACATGTGAGTATGCAGCTTGCTCCCCTGTTTGTTCTCGTGAGCCTCTCTTGCTGTGGGCTGCAGCCTGCAGCAGTCCTGCGGGTCTGTGGCTTAGCAGTCCTTCCTGCCCTTCTATAGATGGAAACTGTTGGGCTCCTCTGAGATTTGAGGACTCTTGCTTTTCACAGGCCCACCTTGGAACTGGAGACCCTTTCACCCCAGGCTTCCCTTCTTTCAACCACACCCAGTTCCCACCAGTGGAGTCTTCTGGGCTGCCTTGCATTCCTGTTCAGACCATCTCTAGCGAAGCAGCAGGCAGGCTGTTCAGGTAACTGTTTCTCTTGGCTTACAGGCTGAGCTGCTGGGGCCCTCTTGTAGGCAGGAGGATGGTGTTGAGGTGCTGTGAGCCAGGGAGCTCTCTGCTGCTCTCTGCTGTGTGTGGCAGGGAACATGTTCTGGAACTACCTGCAGAAATGTCATTTGTGTCTGTGTCTCATGTCCTTAAGGCTGAACTTAATCTAGTGTTGGAGTCTCTTGGCCTCTGCACCTTACTCCTCCCTGCATAATTACTGGTGCAGGACTTCAAGCTGTTTCCTAGGCAGGCCTTCAGAAAGGTTGTACCTGCAGCTGCAGGTTTGCTTTTTGCACACAATAACTAAATGAGGTCGGAGCTGGATAATGAGTTCAAAGGACCTCTATTTTTCCCTCAGCAAAATGGATGGAGACACATGCCTTCTGGAGTGGAAATCTGGGATCATGGGATGTAAGGTGACAGTGAGCAGCTCAAGCAAGATGACAGTGAAACTGACCGTGAACAACGTTATGGTGGACAGGAAGATTCTGAACATCTTTGGTGCTATCAAGGGATTTGAAGAACCAGGTAACAACAGCTGCCTTGTGGCTCAGTCTTGAGGGGAATTCTTCCTCTTCTGTGATTATCAGAACATGACAGCCACTCCCAGTCAGACAACCACTTCCTCAGCAGAACCAAAACCTTTCCCTGAGGATCAGAGAGAAAGCTGAACCATGCTGCCAGGGAAAGGCTGAATGAAAGCATTCAGTGTGCCAGATTCAGGGGTCAGACTGCAGACTCTCTTCCTCATACAGAGGCTGAAAGCTGCTCTTCTGATAAATGGTGGTTGCAACCTGAAGCTTGCAGCTCAGATCTTGATGTCTCCTTTACAGATCGTTATGTTGTGATTGGAGCCCAGAGAGATTCCTGGGGCCCAGGAGCAGCAAAGGCTGGTGTTGGCACTGCCATCTTGTTGGAACTTGCCCGTGTGATCTCAGAGATGGTGAAAAAGGGTAAGTATTTTTGAACAAAAGCATGAGGGTAGGAGGTAGTGCAGGTCTAGCTCTTCATGTATTACCACTGGAGAGCCTCGTTGCAAAACAATGCTTTGGAAGGCACAGGGAATCTGACAGAGCTTCTTGAGAAGCTTTTACTTACTTGTCCAACACAGACAACTTGTCTGCAGTGAGCACTTGCTTTCAAAGGACTGCCTGCCTGTACCCTGGTATGGATCAAATGCAAGAATGTCCTTGGATAACATACAATGCAAATGTTAAACTTGAGCTGTCTGTTGGACAGCTGGGCCTGAAGGTGGAAAAACCCTGGAGTTGCTGACCAGCTGGAGCAGTGGGGACTACATGGTGGCACTTAGTGTGAGTGCATTGTCTCTAGGGTTAATTTTGGGCTCAGATAGCTAAACAACACACAGAAAATGCAGACAGCATTGTTTTCCTCTGCAGTTCTGCAGGGTACAGTGTCCATGCAGCCACTAGAATGCACATTTGTCTGCAGCAGCCAGAATGTCTCAGTGCTATCTCAGGACAAGGCAATTCATCATCCCAGGCCCGCAGTGCTAATCTGCATCTCCATGGGGGAAAGGCAGACATCTCAGTCTCTCTCTCTTTGCAGATGGCTACAAACCAAGGCGCAGCATTATCTTTGCTAGCTGGAGTGCAGGAGAGTTCGGAGCTGTGGGTGCGACTGAGTGGCTGGAGGTACTGGTTTTTCAATAGAATTCTGTGTGATGAGTGCACAGTTGTTCCTGCGGATTAAACATCCTGGTGTTTTATGGCTGCTGCTCATCTTACTAAAATACTTGATTTGTTCTAGGGATACTCCACCTCGCTGCATGCCAAAGCCTTCACTTACATTAACTTGGATTCTGCAGTCTTAGGTAACCTGCTACTCTTTTAAGTTTTTTGAAATTGAGTGGGACTAGAATAGCTTGAACAGACATCCCTTAACCTGTAGTAATGGGGGCTGTGCCAAAGGCTGACCGTGGCTGTCATTAAATAACCTGGGAGACTGCTGAAGCCTAAGCCATGAGGAGTCAGCTCTGCAGATCCCACTATACTGTCCTGTGTCTCTTGAAGATCCTTTGGCAACAAGTGGTAGATTAGGACTGGACAGCTCTACCAGGAGTGGTTGATGTCTAACACCCTTTCATTTTTTGCAGGCTCCAGCCACATGAAGATTTTTGCTAGCCCATTGCTGTACTCATTGCTGGAGAGAACTATGAAGGGGGTGAGTTGAAGGGCTTTGGGCTGATCAAGGTGACTGGGTTTAATGAGGAACTGAAAGCAGATAGAACTGTGTTGGTCACTTTTCCCAGCTGACATCTTCTGTGGAGAAAGCCCCATTTAGGATAAATATCTGAGATATTCTGGAGGCCTCTGTCTGAAATCAGCTGGACTCTGGAAATTGCAGTTCACACATACAGAATCTAAAATCAGCAAATGCCACAGTTCACTGAGAGGTGAATGCCTGTCCCGCATGAACTGTGGCCTATGTGGAGAAGGGTCAGGGGAGCACATCTGACTCTGGCATCTGCACAGCAATGCAGGCACCAGGATGGACCTGGAAGCCCAAGCAGAGGTCAGAACAAATGCAGTGACTGTCATCTCTCTACAGGTGAGGGACCCAACAAAGGATTCAGGATACCTGTATAATAGAGTTGGCTCCGACTGGACAAAAAACGTGTAAGTATTTTTATCCATCTCTCTGAGAAAGCAGATATCCATAAAGGAGCAAACCAAATGGCTTCTGTTGGAATGTCAGTACTGCTGTGTGGGGTTGGCTCTACCTCTGTGGCGCCCCAAGCTGTCTGTGGGCAGCCCAGACACCTTTTTGGAGGGCAAGAACAACCTTGTACCAAGTCCAGTGGCTGCAAATGGACAAGCAGCCCTTGGTACTTGGCTGGTACTCCTTCAGTCTTGTCTAGACAGGATAGTTCAGCTGGCTCAAAACTTCAACTGTAGGGCTTCTAGCTACTTCTCCTGGGATGCCCAAACCAGTTGGTAACTACCCAGTGCTTATCTTCCACAGTGCTTCCCTTGGTCTGGATAATGCAGCGTTCCCTTTCCTGGCTTACTCAGGAATCCCGGTGGTTTCCTTTGGTTTCTGTGATGTAAGTATTGTGTGCCTGCCTGCTGTACTCATTCCATGCAGAGTGATGTAAGGATATCTGCTCTCCAGGAGGCAGAGCACAGGCTGCTGTCCCAAGCTCACTGTCTGTGCAAGAGCCTCAGAGGGGGATGAGGTACAGCCTCTGGACGTGGTGGCTGTGGCAGTACTTGCTGTGAAGGCTGCTTCTGGGGCAAGGCTGGCCTACAGTCTCTGCTCCAGAGTCCTGAATGCTTGTGTTTTTTTGGGAGAGGGGGCATTTGCTCTCCTGAAGGCTCAGATGTCAATGATTCAGAAGCTAAAAACACTAAAAAGATGTCGAGCTGTTGCTGCACCAGTGAAAGACTGTACTACAGCCTGTTCGTCAGCAAGCAGAGGGCAGTGGGGAAGTGATATTGTTGACCAGAGGAAGTACTGAGTCAGACTCTTCAGGTCTGCTGCTGCAGTTTGGGGCTGATATCAGACCAGCATCCTGCCCTGTTACTGTAGGTGTGCAGCTGGGAGCCTTTCTGATAGCAGCTCCCTCCCTTATGGGTGCTTGGGTTTGTTACTGTTAGACTTGTTTCACAGAAAAACTGAGTTATCCTGACAAGAAAGGTTGGAGAGTGCTGCCACCATATACCAGGCTGGGTGGTGAGGTTTGCCCACCTGCGCTTCAGCAGTGAACTCTGAGAGGGTAGCAAAGGTCTATATGTCTTCAGGTCTAAAGAACTAACAGACCATCCTGCTGATTGCTGGAAACTATGAGAGATGAGATGCAGGAGCTCCATTCCCTTCCCCATGCTTTGACATTTTGCCACTCCCGTCTCACTGCTTAGCAGCACAGGGATTTGGATGTGGTGGAAGTAGCAAGGAACCTGTGGTGGGGGATGAAAAAATCTAGCTGAAAAAGCATTCTTGGCTAAATTCAGCACCTTCTTCCTTGCAGAAAGATGAGGAATATGCTTTCTTGGGCACTACTGAGGACACAGTGATGAACCTGAGGAAGATTGACAAGTTGCTTGCACTTATGCGTGCTGCTGCAGAAGTTGCTGGACAAGTAGCTCTCAGGCTGACCCATGATCATGAGCTCTTCCTGGACTTTGATAGATACAGTGAAGAATTGCTATCATTCCAGGAGAAGTTTTTGCCCTATGATCAGGATATGAAGGTAAGAAGAACTCTGATTTCACCAAATCCCTGTAGCCAGTTGGGAGGGGGGGGCCTGTGCCAGTGGATACAGCAGGGTGGACATCTTCCCTCTTTGGGCAGGGGAGTGTAGCTGTGGCAGAGAGATGTAGCTAATCTGGCTCTGGTGAGCTCTTGAGGAAGTGAATGTGGGTAATTTCTCCTCTGGTTATCATTCACAGCGTAATGCAGCTTTGCCTCTCATTTGCACCTCTGCTGAAAACCTACAAGAAATGGTGGGTGGGGAGTGACCTTAGAAGAGCCTGCCAGGAGCTTGCTCTGCTACTTGGTTAAACTGGCAAAAAAAACCCAACAACAAAACAAAACAAAAAATCCACACTTTCTTTTGGTAAGAGAGCAGCGAAAGAAGAAAATCAGGTTTGCTAACAGCTCCTCCCTTGCAGGCACTGGGGCTGACCTTGAACTGGCTGTTTTTTGCCCGTGGTGACTTTCAACGAGCTACAAAGGCACTGAGAAAAGACATTGCAAACAGTGACAGGGAAAACAGGATTGTCCGCAGAGCCCTGAATGACAGGATCATGAAGGTGGGTTCTACAACTGGTTTTTCTTTCTTGAAGGAAGAGAGTGCAGGCTGGGATGGGCCTTTCCCTAAGGGGCCATGGGCACTGTGCAGACTGGTGTCTCTTCCACTTGCTTAGCGTCAACCTGGCTGAGTTCTGCACTTGTGTTCAAGAGAGGGTCTGGCCCTTACAAAGCTGCTGTGGGAAAGGGCTGAGAGGGGATCAGAGGTTGGCAGCTCATATTGAGGCAGATCAGGAAAGAAAAGCTTGGGAGGCCAGAGCATAACCCTACATTTGCACCTCTGCTCAGGTGGAGTATGACTTCCTCTCCCCGTACCTCTCACCAAAAGATGCTCCCTTTCGCCACATCTTCTTCGGCAGAGGCTCCCACACACTGCCGAGTCTGCTGGAGAACCTGAAGCAGCTGAAAGAGAACAGAGACAGTGTGGATGTGAACATGCTGAAAGAGCAGCTGGCCCTGGCGACCTGGACCATCAAAGGGGCTGCCAATGCTTTAATGGGTGATATCTGGAATACAGACAATGAAATCTAGACACAGCAAACACCTGGTTAAGGTACAAGATTACCTCTCTAAGGTACAGGAGAGCTGTGTGTGGAGGTGCTTGTGTAGCCCTAGTTCCACCTGTGGATGCACCCACAAACTCCCTGTACCTCAGATTAGGCATTGGCACAATTTTTAAATGGCAGCTTCCTGCAATCTCCAGTACCTTAGTATCATGAAACCCCCTGAAACCCAAACAAAACCAAACTCCCTAACATGGTATTACTTTTCTGTAGATTTTTCTGGCAACAAAGCTTTTTTGACCAAAGTTGAGCACAAAATTTAAATCTCACCTTGACAAATTCACAGGAGGCAGTTTTAAAGCAGGTACTAACATTACCATGAAATTTCCTCTGGCCAGGCTACCATCTGACCACAGTCCAAACCAGTGGTGTACAGCTGCTTCTAGGGCTTGCTCTCCAGTATACTTGAGAACCAAGAGCTTGGGAGACTCCTGAACTGGTACCTTGAGTGGGGAGGTACATAATCTATTTAGGCTTTTAATTGTTGGCCCCGTAAACCTAGTGACAAAACAGGGAATGGATTTCTCTGAACACTTGTGATGAGGATCCCTTCCCTGGCAGGGAGCTGTAAAAAGCCATAGTTCCAAAATTAAGCATAGTAATACCCGCAAGTGCTGGATTATCAGCAAGCTCTGAAGTGCCCGACCTGCCTTTACTCAACAGCAGTGTCTCAATGACATCCTGGAGGCTTCCTTCTGCAGAGCCAGTTATCAATACCCAGAGAGAATGACCCAAAGATTATCCAATGTCCCCTCTATATCCTTGGCTGGCACCTCAGCGAGTCTTGCAGCATTGAGAAATAGCTCTAGACTGGCATTTCAAACCTTGCTGCTCAGGGGCCTTGTGTGAAATCGAGTCTCTTGCTGGCCAAACCCTGTTTGACTGATGTCATTTTGCAAGAAGGCTCTTGTTTGGCACTGAGATATTTATTTCTTTATTTATTTATCAGTGACAGTGTTCACTATAAATGTTTTTTTATAGAAGATAATTATCGGAAGCAGTGCCTTCCATAATTATGACAGTTATACTGTCGTTTTTGAATAAAGCAGCATCTGCTATTACAATCAAAACATGATACTGGAACTTTGCATTTAAAATAATCAAAAGAGACCCCTCAAAAAGTTTTGAAAAACTAGCAATTAAGCTTTCTGTGACAAAAATACCCCTCTGAAAGAAACTTGAAGGTGTAAACCTGATAGTGAGTCTCCAGGTTGTGCTCCAAAGTAATTCTTGAAATGCTGAAAACCTGGGTGGAAACTCAAATACTAGAAATTTGGCTTCTTTGCAGGGTCCCTGCCCCTCTGTGGGTTTTGGACTCCTTCCTGTTCCCCTTTTTGGATGCTGTGTGCTCTCATGGGGAGCACAGCTTCCTTCCTGGCCCCAGCCCCAGCAGAGGGGCTTGCTTGGTAGCCCTAGTTCCACCTGTGGCAACCTTAAATTAGACATTGGCACAGTTTTTAAATGGCAGCTTCCTGCAAACTTCCAGTACCTAATGTATCATGAAATCTAACTGACATTATCGGGGGCAGTGTCTTCCATAATGTGTAAAGAACAAGGTAGTTTTTGCCTACCACAGTGTTATATCGGAGGCAGTGACCTCCATATGTTGCACTATGGGTGTACGTAATTATCGGGGACAGTGTTTCCCATAATTGTTTTATGCTTAACATGCAATGTCATCTGCGAAGCTTGATGGTTAGTATCTAACATGGATTAATTTCCTGCAGTCCTATTTTTTCACTCTCCTGTGGTGATGCAGATACAAACTTCAATCTGTTATGTACTTGGACTCTACCTTCTCCATAGGCTGAACTGTTTCAAATAGCTGTGCTGTCTTGAATTGGCTTCCCGCCTCCAGCTGTGGTAGTGGTGCTTGAATGTTTAGTGGAAACTAGGTTAGTTAGGCTGTGTGCACTAGTAGTGATGTAGTAAACTTCCTTCAAATCAGTTACAAAGACATGAGGAATTAAAGGTGAACATAGGGCTTGGGGCTGCCAGCTCTTTGGTGGGCTCGGGTCACTGCCCTGGATGGGTGCATGTAACACACATAAAACAGTCCTGCTGTGGCACTGGGAGAGTGTGGTATGCCCATATGGGAAGCTGCTCACTCTCCAGTTCTCACCTGAAATTCCAGTCTTGCCCACTTTGGGTGTTGGGTGGAGGGGGGGGAAAATGAGTGGCACCTTTTCACAGTGCTGCTCTGCTTCCCAACCTGAAGCTGAGCACTGCTGATGTGTGATACCCGCTAAACTGCACTGCCTGTTCCCAAACAGCCCTGGCTCGCTGTAGCCAGCCCTGTACTTTGCAGTTTGATCTCACATTTAACCCTAACCTGCAGTTTAGTTTTAACCTAAAGTCTGCAGACTGATACATATTTAAGCCTAACCTGAGTGAGTGACCTGAGCCCAAACAGTAGTCCTTGAGGGAAAGAAAGAATATTGTTCAGCTGCAGCTCCACAAGGAAGGGGTGAGGACAGGCCTAGTTACTGAGCTCAGATTTTCATAGGTCTCTCTAGAAGCCTGATGCCCAGATTTGTGCAGCTTGTTACTCTTCCCTAAGTTCTCTTAACTCTCTAACTTAACTCTTCCTACAGCCCTGTTGATGGTAGTGTTTCCTAGTGACACTTCTCTGGATGGCATGTAAGAGCTGCTGTCTGGTAGTCCTCGCTGTAGTGTTTGCATGCATCTTGATGTCAGACTTAATCTTGTGCTTTAGAGCCAGCAGAGAGAGACAAAAGACAAAGCCTGTCTCGGCAGCACAACAGTAACTACAGGGCTGTTGGGATAACTTGCTCAGTGCTGGCATCTGACTGCTGTGGGATGCTTACTTGTTGTTTGCTTCAATAAATATTTTGAACCTTGAACACTCAATTTCTGTTGTGCATTCTTGTAAAGTCACGATGCTGTTGTGGCCATGGGTGAGCTTGGGAAGCTGGAGGGAGGCTGCTCTTTTGCCCCACCAGGGCTGGTACCTGGCAACTCCAGTACCAGCTTGTTGCTGTGCTTCACAGTGAATGTGACAGTGCTGTTCATCTGAGTCCAATCTCATCCCAGACAACTCTGGAAATGAGGTGGAGGAGCAATATATGCAAGGCCCTGGGCTTCCCTGCTCCTTTCATGGCCATGTCTTGCCTCCTGCCTCTCAGTCATGGCATTGACTCTGAAGAGCCTGTGGTGTTTGGGTGGGTCATGCAATGATGAAACATCAGATTTCCCACTGGCTGTAGCTTTGTAGGTCTCTGCTGGTGAGAAGGTGGCTGGACAGAGCTGTGTATGACTATGTCCCAGGAAGTTGTCCCACTGTGTCCCTCATCACTCTGGAGCTCCCCTGGGCCAAGGTGCAGATGGGTATGTGGGTACTGCTTAGAGCTCTGGGGGAGCAGGAGCTGTCTCCTTGGCCCTAGAGGCCTGCTCGGGTGAGACTGCACGGGTTTGGGACTCTGCATTTAAATATGCTCAGACGCCCAGCTGTCTGCTGCCTTCCCCTGCCCTTAGTGCTGGTCTTTCCTCCTGCTTTACAAACCCCGCATCCCGACAAGATGCACTATTTGGGGTGAGAGGCAGCTTCTCCAGGAGCCTTGCTCGCCCCTTATGGGCTGTCCCGTCATAGCTCTGGTCCCTCCTCTTCCACCGGGATGATTTACTTGTTGGAAACACGTCGTTTCCCGCAGCTCCTGCCCGCGCCTGGCAGGGCTCCTCTCCCTGCGGTGACTGCGAAGCGGCCGGGCCGGGGCTGCGGGAGCACCGCTGCGGCCGGGCAGAGCAGGGGAGGGGGGACAGCCCCTTCCCACCTACCTGGGAGAAGGGATTGGGGCAGCGCAG
>VXBX01002024.1:233023-308576 GCA_013400415.1 Scytalopus superciliaris
CCCCCCCGGCGGGGATGCCCGGGCAGGGCTGAGGTTGGGGGGGCTCCTCCCGGGGGCCGCATCCGGCCCCGCTGAGGCCGCCCGAGGCACCGTAAACACCCCCCACCCCTTTTCAAGCCCCTGCCTGCCGTTCGGCGGGCGCCGGGCGTGCGTACGTGTGTGTGGGCAGGGGCAGGGACCTCCCTGAAAGCCCCCCGGGGACCCAGCCGGCCGCGGGATGGGGCTGTCGCGGGGAGCGGAGCCTGGGCAGCGCCGGAGCGGGTTCGTGCCGGGGGTCCGAGCGCGGGTGCGGTGGGACGGGGCTGAAGGCAGGGGCGGCCCGGCTGCAGCATCCCTTCGGCGGGATGCGGCGGGGGGGGCGAGTGGGGGGCCCCTCCCGGGGAGGGAGGGGAGCTGTTTCCCCACCTGCCCCGGCCCTCCGCGGGTGAGGGGGGTGCGCGGTACCGGCGGGGCTCTGCCGAGGGGTCCCAACGCTGAGTAAGGCGGCTGGCTGGCGGCAGCGGGAAGGTAAACAGGAAAAGGGCTGAGCTGGTGGCTGGGGGTGACTCACAGGTGACTCCAGGAAACTGTGGGGCCAGTGCCAGGCTCTCCAGGCTGGTACCCACACTGCCACCGCCCCCTGCCCGCAGCGTGCCCTGCCCATGGGGAGGGGGGGCCCTGGCAGGCAGGGGGGTGGTTAGTGTTGAACCCCTCCCGCATTTATTTGGAACAGTGCTGGGTGGGGGGACACCACATGGCGTGCCTTTCCCTGCCCCATCCCTATTCCCCATGAGCTACATGACCACTTTGTCCCACCCAGAGCTGACTGGAGACAGAGTCCTGGAGCAGGCAACTCCTGGGGGACACACTGGGGACCAGCACCCCAGGATCATCTGGCCCACTCAGGTGGTTCCAGGAGGATTCACAGCCTGAGCCCCTTGCCTGTCTGTCTGCCCATCTCCCCTCACCCACAGCAGCCTGCACAGGGCTCACTAATAATGTAGGAAGGGAGCAAGGAAGACCCCACAGCCTGCTGTCCCCCAGGTGGGCCCCCATGAGACCCCTTGTGCCATCCTTTACTGCATGGGGCACAGTGATGAGCAGCTTGGTGCAGGCATCACCCCAAGGTTCCTGCACAATCTGAGGCAGCAGGGAGGAGAAAGAAGCACCTCTTTTTGAGCACAAGCATAGAGCTTTGTTCCCCACCACCTGCATTCTCAGCACCACCAGGTGCGGGGACCATGTAGGGTGGGATCCAGAGCATACTGCCAGCATAGGGTTGGGATCCTGGGCACCCCGGTTCCCTTCCCGGTTGTGTCACTGCGTGCCTGCGTGGACTTGGACGAGTCACCTCGCCTCCTCCCTGTCACTGGGGCAGGCACTCGTCACCCTCCCATCCCCTCATCAGTAACGAGGTCCTTTTTATTCCTTAGGGCCGAGAATTACTGGTGGCGGGGTCAGAATAAACGGACCCTAAAAGTGGGCCAATTTCCCCGAAACACGGTGACCTCGGTGGCAGGGCTGTCAGCCCACGACATCAGCCAGCCGCTTAAAAACAGCTTCATCCACACAGGCCATGGAGACACCAACCCGCAGCACTGCTGGGGGTTTCCCGATAAAATTGATGAGTAAGAAACTTTTTGTCTTCTCTGCATCCTCTGCCTGCTCCCTGCCTTCCCCGCTGCCCACTGGGCACGGGAGTGAGCCGCGGCTTGGCTACTGCCCCTCTCTTTCCCCACAAAGCATTTCTTCCCCCCCTCTCCTTGCTGTACTGGGAATGATGGCTCTGGATATGGTCCCTGCAGCTGGACTAACTTCCTTGCCTCTTCTTACTAATGGGGTTAGGGACGTGGGAGGCTGCTGTGCTTATGGGGGGCTGTCCTGGGGGCGAGACCTGTGTAAGCACCACCCTGGAGGTGGCCACATTACCCCAGTGCTTTTGGGGTGTTCGGGGTTGCTAAACATGCGTGACTTGAAGCCTGTTCCCCACGCTTTTAACAGCATGAGCCTTTTTGAAAAGCAAAACATGAAAAAAATCCACCAAAATGATTTTTTTCTCCACCCTGCTCTATCAGGAGACACCCTGGCTGGACTGTGATGGGGGGGAGGGGGATTGGGTGCTTGTGACCCAGTGTCCCACATGCCCCCCTGCCAGGTGGGACTGGTTGTGCCCAGCGTGGGTGCTGGGTGGGCAGGAGCATCTTGGCAAGGGGCATGGGGGGTTCTCTGCCAGCACTGGGCTGGAGGGATGTGGGAGGGCTGTGTGGGGGGGGGCAGGATAGGATTTCAAAGCCTGGAAAACTCCCGCTTGGGTAGGGCCAGCTCCTGCACCGGGCTCGGTCCATCCCCTGGGATCATGATCCCCCACTGCTGTTTGGCATCCCAGGACTGGGACAGCTCTGCTGGGTGTCCTCGGTCCCAGCCTGACCCCTCCACGGCACCCTGGTGTCTCAGGCCGTGCCCGCGGCCCTTGGAGGGCTGAACTGAGGCGCCGTGCACGCGGATCTGGCTCGTGCCCCGGCAGGCCTCCCCGCACCCCGCTGCGTGGGCACGGGCGCTGGGTACGTGCTGCCCGGGCTGCCGAGAACGCACCGAGCTCGGCACACACCCAAACCTTCAGGCTGCACCAGCTCCCGCCGGCTCCCTGGCTTGCGATGGCTCGCCCGGGCCTCCCGGCACCACCCCCAGCGGTACCGGGGCTCTGTGCCTTGGGCGCAGCATCGCTCCACGGCACCCTGGTGCTGGAGGGGTGTCCTGGGCACCACACCCCACACAGGTACCCTGGACACGGCACATCGTGCACACGAGCCGGAGAGGGGTGGGTGACACGGGGACAGCACCAGGCTCTATGCCGTAGCACTGAAAGTCTCTGGGGTGTGGTGTCCCAGCACTCACAGGGACTGCACTCGCTGGGGCATGGTGTGTGGTGGAGGAGCTGTGGGGTGTCCCAAGGCACGAGCTTGGGGAGTGAGGGGTCCTGCATAGCCCCTGCTGACTTCCAGGTGCTTTCCTCTCTCCCCACAGGCTGTACCTGGGAAATCCCATGGACCCTCCTGACATTTTAGGTGTCGACCCGAGTGCTGCCAGACCCACACAGCTCCCGGGCAGGGCTAAAAGTGAGCGTCATTTCTCCTTTCTCCTGCCCATCAGCTGCACAAAGCCCCTGTCCCTGTGCCCTGCTGCGTGATGGGCCGACCCTCTCCTTTCTGTCTCTCTGCTGGCACTTGCTTTTTGCAAACTCGGGGGGGAGCTGGGGTGATGGGGCGTGTTGTCACCTGGCCATACGCCACTGCTAACAGCGTGGGCGGCTGGTGGCTCTGCCTGGCTGGACTCTGCCCCACTGCCCTTCGTCCGAGTCCCTCGTCCTCTCCCAGCCTCCCACAGCTGGTCTCCCCAGTGCAGGGATCTCAGTGGAGCTGCCACGGGAAAGGGAGCTCAGGCACTGTGCGTATGCCACAATCCCCCTAAATCTACAATTTTCTCTTGCGGGGGGTTTCCCACCAGCATCCTCCCCACACCCCACCAGGGATGGGGGGCACAAGGAAGCATGCACCCTGCTAACAATCACCCAGCTACCGCTTGCTCTGCGTGCTCACCCCATGCCTCTCCTTCTCTTGGGTTCTCTCTTCTCCTGCAGGGCAGCCACCTCCGCGCCCGCCTCAACCTACCGTCCTGCTAACCAGTAAGTTTGGCTTCTTTGGGTGCTGCTCCTCCTCCTTCATGTCCCCCTTCTTTTCTCTCATAGTTGGGTTGCCTGGGGCAGGTGCCCCCTACTCTGGTGTACCTGCTGTGCCCAAGGGGGGAAGCAAAGGGAGCTGAAACTATGGGGCAGTTTGGGGGCTTGGAGATGCAGATGCCCCTTCTCGCATCCCAGGGATGGATGTTGGGACCCTTGAGCGCTTTCTCTGTCCCCTCCTAGAGCCTTGCTACGACCCAGTGAGTGAGGAGGAGGAGGGTCTGCCCGGAGGTCTCCGCAAGCTCTGCCTGAAGAAGCCAGGCCCAGGGAAGGGTTTGCGACCAGTCAAACCATCGGCACGGGTACCGGGCACCAAGGTGGGCGAGCGGCAACCAGGACGGCTGACCAGTGAGGGGCCAGCGGGCGGCGAGGTGACGCTCATTGACTTTGGGGAGGAAGTGCCCCAAGGTAGCCCCTCTCCAGTGGGGGAATTGACAGCCCCATCATTAGCCAAGCTGGCCATGGAGGCCTTCTCTTTGCTGGACAAGACCCCACCACAGAGCCCTACACGGGCTCTACCCCGGCCTCTCCACCCCACACCAGTGGTGGACTGGGATGCCCGCCCCTTGCCCCCACCACCTGCCTATGATGACGTGGCACAGGATGAGGACGACTTTGAGGTCTGCTCCATCACCAGCCCCCCGAGTCGGCGGGGCAAGACCAACTATGGCTTTGTGGATGAGGGTGAGCGGGGACCAGTGGTGGAGGACAACCTCTTCCTGCCCCCTAAGGAGACCAAACAGCCCAGCATGACACAGACCACAGAGCTCTTTGAGGAGCTGCAGCAGGAGTGCATGAAGAGGCTCAACGTCCCCCTGGGACCGGCTGCCCCTGCTGATGACAAGCCCCAAATTCCCCCCCGTATTCCAATCCCACCCCGACCCCTTCGCCGCAATGAGCCCGGGCGCTGGTCAGGGGACCTTTCCCCTGCCTCAGGGGGTGAGGAGGACCGGCCACCCCAGATTCCCCCCCGGGACCCTCTGTCACAGCCCACCTCCCGGACTCCCAGCCCCATGGCTCTGCAGGTAGGCTCCCCCCAGCAACGTGCTGCCCTCTGCTCCTGCCTCTCCACCTCACCAGGGAAGCCCATGCCTACCACACAGAGCTTTGCTCTTGACCCCAAGTACGCTACTCCCAAAGTCATCCAGGCACAGGGCAAGGACTGCTCCAAGGGACCCTGCATCCTGCCCATCGTGAAGGATGGGCAGAAGGTCAGCAGCACCCACTACTACCTGCTGCCTGAACGCCCTGCCTACCTGGACAAGTATGAGAAGTTTTTCAAGGAGGCTAAAAGCCCAGAGGAGGTGCCAGCATCCCGCCAGGTCACCACAGCCACCGTCCGTCCCATGGTGCAGCAGCCACTACCAGACTGCAAGGCCAACTTTTCCTCCAACAACAGTAACCCCGGGTCCAAGTGCCTAGTGAAAGCCTCTTGCAGCCTCCAGAAGATTGTCTATGATGGGCCAGATGTTTGCCGTCCTGCTGACAAGATCCGGCTGGTAAGTGACATCCCCAGCATCCATAAGGAGGAGGGCACATGCTGGCCATGAGCTCACTTGGGCAAGAGCCCTGTCCCTCAGTTTCCCCAATCCCCAAGGGGTTGGCTACAAGGCAGGCCCAAAGGTGTGGGGTTACATAAATGGCACTGCAATGCTAAAATGGGAATTGAAGGCCATTTTAAATCAGACTGGCCCTACCCAAGGCCCTGGGGACGGAGAAGGTGGCTGTGGCTGTGGTGCCCTTGGGCTCTCCAGGCTAGGATTGTTGAGGCCCACCCAAGCCCAGGAAAGGCTGAAGATCCCAGGGATGAGAATGGTGTCAGCTCCAGGCTGACAGTGTTCCCTGGGGAAAGAGCCAGGGTTGGGGGCAGCCCCAGTGCCTGTGCTGCCCGGGGGTGGTAGCAGATGCTGACTACAAGCTTCTCACCAGGTGCAGGAAATGGTGCACGGTGTGACCACCGATGAGTGCCAGGCAGCCCTGCAGAACCACAGCTGGAACGTCCAACGGGCCATCCAGTACCTGAAGGTATGACACACCCCTGTTTCCTCACCCTGGCTTCCACAAGAGTGGTGGTACCCCTTTCACCCCCCTGGCCATGTCCTGTCCTCTTGGCAGGTGGAGCAGCTCTTCTGCCTGGGGCTGAAGTCCCGTGGAGAGTGCCAGCGAGTGCTGGAGATGTTCGACTGGAACCTGGAGCAGGCCAGCTCCCACCTCCTCGATCCCTACAGCACCTCCCGCCAAAAGTAGGGCCATGGGTATTTTTTGAGGGGGAGTTCTCCATGCCACACTGCTCTGGGCAAGCTGGCATTATCAACCCTCCTGAGTTCATGTCCTGTCCTCTCCTTACAGGTGGTGACAGCAGGGATGGGGTGAGTGGCGTCAGATCCGGAGAAGGCATCTCACCGTGGGGCCAATGCCCCTGCCTCCACCACACAACCTGCTGCTGGACTCTGGACTGAGCCCCCGCCTGGGGGGTGGGGGCACCCCGAAAAGGGGTCGTGCCCAGTGCCTCAGACTTGCTGGGGTGCCTGTGCCCTGGCTTGGGCAAGGGGCTCTGTCCCCTGGCCCTCTGTTGAATTGTTTTTGTAAAGAGAAATGTAATTTTAATATATATTATGTATATATATAAAAGTATTCTATGGAAAGGAGGAGGGTGCCTGCGACTGTCTCCCAGGTTCATACCTGCTAACACACAAGGGACAGGCCATATCTCCATGGGTTCTGGTTCCATCCTGCAGGCAGCCAGGACTGTGATCCTGGGGATCTGCCATGTGATGGAGCTCAGGACAGGATGCACTGGCAGTGGGGATCCCCAGGGAACTGTGTGATGTGCACCTATAAAACCTGCTGATGCCACCCAAACTGTTTTAGGGTGCGAAGTTCTCCCCATCCAGGGCTGCTGGAGTTAGTCAGTTTGTCCCACCCCCAGGCCCAACGCTTGAAGGCTGGGCACGGTTTTGCCGGCGCTGAGTGGGCAGTGCTTGCCTGCAGCATCGCCCCGTGCAGGGCAGCCCCTGCAGCAGGGCCCCCCTTGCTCGGTGCCCTGCGGCTCCCGGCTGCCGCCTGACTCATGCCCGGGCAGGGAGTGGCGGGATGGCGTCGCCCCCACCCACGCGAGCGGTGTTGTGCAACCCGGTGCCACCGGAGCCGGAGCTGGGAGCTGCTGGGGGAGTGGGGGGTGGCTTCTGTGGGGTCCCAGCTCGGGTGCCAGGGCTGGCGCCCCTTCCAAGTGGGTATCAGAGCCCCTTACCTGGGTTGAGTTTGCATCAGGTGGAAAAGCATCTTGGTGCCTAAACCCACCAGGCCCGTGGGCAGTGGTGATACCTCCTCACCAGGATGCCCTCTACTCCAGAGCTAGCGGCTTCAGAGGAGAGACCCTGCCATACATTGTGAGGAAGGGCTGCCTTGGCATTGGTTGTCGATCCTGCCCTGTGGCAGATGGTACCTGGCCACATCACCTGTGTTCCCTGTGCACCCACAGCTCCCTCACCTCTGATCCCCTGGGCCCTCCCTGAGTGCAGGGACAGGCAGTTGTGCTGGGGACCCACAGGTGTGCTGCTGCTGCTGTGGACACAGTCATGCGTCGGTGCTTCGGACTCTGTGCTTCTGTTTCCCATGTGAGGTGCAGCCACCATGGCGTGGCAGCTGGCTGGCATGGCTGTCAGTGAAGCGAGGAAGGCACAAGTCAATGACTTATTTCTGCCCTTTAAGTGATCCTGGAGCTGGGTGAGACCCTCTGAAGAAGCAAACACTTCTGCTGCAGTGGCCTCGGTGGGTCCCTCTGCACAGCTGCTGGCCTCTGTTCCCGGTGGAAGGTGACCTGCAACCCAGGGCAATGCCCGGCTCTGCCACCCCTGTGGGAACGGCCCCCCCCACCCTATCCGGGTTGCGTGGGTGTTTTCTGCGATGGCACAGATAACGCCTGCCCGCAGGTTCCAGGCAGCAGTGCCGAGGTGGGGGACAGGGCAGGGTCACTATGCAGGACCCCAAGGCGCCAGCGGGAGCCTGCTCCTTCCTTCTTCCTCCTTGGTGGCGAGCCAACCCCTGCCAGGGGTTATCGGCCCCGCAGCTGAGCGTGGAGGGACCTGGCAGCAGAGGAGAGGGTGGAGGGGGGTACAGAGCCCAGGATTTACCCACCCCCCAGAGGGTGTGGGGAACCCTGTCCCCACCTGCCATCCCGTGGCCTTTGGACCAAGTGACTTTGAAACCCACCAGCTTCTCCCCAGGAGTTGGGGACCCCAGCCTTGGGCTGTCAACAACGGGGTCAGTCTGAGAAGGGCCTTAAAATCTCCCATGGCAAAACGAGTGTTCCCCACCATCAGTGGGTCCCCAGAAATGGGATGCTGCCACCTCACCACAGGCTATGCGGACGCAGAGACGTCAGTGCCCCAGGCAGGGCACGTGGTGTCCCCGTCCCCCCCACCCGGGGGAGTGCTCACCGCCGGAGCCGGAGCCAGAGCCACCCGCTGCGGCGCTCCCTTGAGACAGGGAGACCTGCACTCCTGTCCCTGGCGCCTAGGAAGCACCATGGGGTGCCCAGGTCCGTGGCTCTGGAGCTGGGTGCTGTGGGGGCTCTGGGTGCTGCCAGGTAAGTGTCAGGGTCGCTGGCACAGCCACCGAGCTGACCGGGTGGCTGATACCATCTGGGTGATGGGCTGCGAACAGCCCTGCGGCTGCTCCAGGTTGGAGCCCGAGTGCCCAGCCGGGGTTTGCCCTGTCTCTGCCCACGGGTGCCGCAGCCTCTGCACAGTGCCCCACTGCAGCAGGGGAAAGGGGGTGGAATTGGGGATCAGATGGGGACTCTCGCCCTTGGGGAAAGGCGCCTGTCTGCTGTTGGAGTTCGCTGGGCTGTGGGTGCTCCCCCCGTAGCAGGGAGGAGGGATGGGGGTGATGGGACCCCTGGCTGTTTTTTTCCTGATCCTGCTCTGCTTTCACCCACCTTCGCACAAGCCGGGGAGATGAAGGAGCAGTCCCTTGTCCCCGCGCTGGTCTCAGCAGAGTCGGGCAGCATCTCCCATGCAGCCGATGGTACCAGCACCGAGGTGCCTCCGGACCTGGGCATGTGCCAGGCGTTCCCCACGGCCGCGGCCGCACAGCCGGAGCGCCCCTCTCCCCCCGGCCGGACCATCGCCCCCGCGGGCAGCCAGGGCTCAGGTAAGGCCGGCAGGCACCTGGCCGCGGGCAGGTTCGTGCCTGCTGGGGCCGCGGTGGGATTGATCCAGCTGGGGCTGCCTTGTCTCGCTCCGCAGGCATCCCGGTGGCACAGGCGACAACAAGAGGGCTGGTCCCAGCTGGGAGCAGTGGTGAACAGGAGGGGCCTCCCAGCCCGGCAGCTCTACCCCGGGGTCCAGCAATGCCAGGCAGGTTCCAGGCAGGGGCAGGGGCTGGGGTCTCCTCTCCAGGTGCTGCCAGCCACCCAAGCAGCGCCCCTCCAGCTCCCGCCACCACTTCACTCCAGCAGCTTCCATCTTTTGTGCCAGTGGGGCACGCAATGGGTGCTGTCACTGCAGAGGGGATGCCAGGGACAGCATGGACCACAGTGCCATTGCACAGCACAGGGACACCACAACCCAGCATCAGCAAGGGCTCTGCTGAATCACAGGCAGCTGCCTCACTCCTGTCCCAGGTGGTCATGCAGGGGCTGGATGAGGCCGCCTCACCTTCAACCACAGCAGCCAGCATCTCCCAGGACAGGGGCAGCCCCAGGAAGATGTCATCCCCACCATTTGCAGATCCTCCAAGTGCATCCTTGGTAAAGGTCACATTTTCTTCTGCTGCCATTGGCACTGGCAAGTCTACAGAGCCAGGGACACATGCCTTATCTGACACTGGCCTCAGTGCCTCACAGGACTTCCCTGTGCCTCCTGCTCAGCTGCCTCCACCCCTTTTGCCCCAGCTCCCTGGTGATGCTGTGCTGGACGTAGGAGAGATGCTTCCCCCCAGCCACAGTGCAGCTCCTGGCACTGCTGAAGATGGGCTGCCTGGAGCCAATGCTTTCACTCACCTCCAGACCACTGCACCAGCTCCAGGCACACTGGCTATGGTGATGGATGTCACAGCTGAAGACCATATGCCCACTGGATCATTCCCAGCTCTGGGAAGCACCGGTGCTGAGCTGGTGTCCATCAGGAATGAGGACAGCACCAAAGCCACAGCAACCATTGCATTCCTGGAGACCAAGGCCACCCCAGGGGGGCTCAGCATGACCCCGTCCCCCCATGCAGCTCTCACTGATCCCGATGGTCCCTCTCCAAGGCCCTTTCTGCGCTCCATGGACTCTCTGTTCCCCCAGACTCTCTCAACAGGCCCTGGGACCACCACAGCAGAGGTGACAGCAGACAGAGCCCCTCCAGCCAGACCCAGCATGACTGTGCCCTTGTCACTCACAGGTACCAGCGGAGCAAAGCCAGAGAGGGTCCCTCAAGCTGCTGCAACACCTTCCATCACTGGATATGGCATTGGGACTGTGTCAGCTGCCCATCCATCCTCTCCTGTTGGCAACACTCCAGTTAGTGAAGCAGGAATGGGAACAGCATCACTGGCCAGTGGCAGTGCCATCACTATGCTGAGGGACACTGGAGCCACCCTGCCCATGCCTGATGCATCCCCCAGCCACAGTCAGCCTGGTCCCATGGTAGGCTCAGCAACCCTAGGAACTGCTGTCACACCCAGACCTGCACCAGCCCCACAGCTCTGGCCTGGGACCCAACATGAGGGAGCTCCAGGGACAGATATGTGGTCACCAAGCACTGCACCAGGCACTGGCACAGCTGTACCAGGTACTCTGGGCGTACTCAAAGTAGTCACTGTCCCCATGGCATCGCAAGCGGACATCTCCCATCTCCTGGAAGGCAGTGCCAGTGTAGAAATGGCAGTGGGGGTGCCCCCATCCAGAATCCCCCAAGACATGTCTGCAGTCACGTCCCTGGCTACCCCACCACCAACAGTGGAAACTTCAGGTGACCAGCACCTCGATGGCAGCACCACAGGGAGACCAATGGCAATGAAGTTCCTGGAGGTGGGCACGGAGGAGTACCCAGATGCCAGTGCAGCGGGGCCAGCTTCCACACATGTGACCATCCCTGCCAGGCCATCACCAGAGCCACCTGCCCAAGGAAGTGATGCTTCTGAAACAAGGTCACCAGTGGATCTGTCTCTCCTGGCTCCCAAGGGCAGTCACTCAGCCCCACTGGTCATGACTAACCCCAGCCCAGCACCAACCAAGGCCAGACTGCTACTCAGTACAGCCATTGGCGAGACACCCCAGGCTGTGGCACCACCAATGCCCAAAAACGCAGCTGCAGAGGGAGGCCAGGGCACGTCCCAGTTGGCAGGAGATGGCAGCACCACACAGCCAGCTCTGGGCTCAACCCTGGTTGAGAACACAAGAGTGAATGCCACAACAAGTATCCATCACAGTGGTGACATCTCTCTGGGAACAGCCCCACCAACATCACCCCGTGCCACAGCCAGCATTGCTACTCAGCCAAGTGCTGCACCACTCCACAGCTACCACACTGCTGAGCCCACCTCAGACATGGGCATGAACTTGGACATGGACACGGCTTCTCCTGTGATGAGGAATGAGGCTGCAAGGCAGCCCATGGAGTTGCCCACCCCTATGTCTGGGGTGACTGAACCAGCTGCCAGTTATGCCACCCCATCAGCACGCTCTGCCCCGGGAAGCAAAAGTCCTACAGCAGTGACCATCATGGGCTCAGTGTCACTGACAGCTACGGAGCTGGTGTTAGCACCTTCCCCTGGCCTCACTCACAGCACTGCTGAGCCAGATGTCAGTGTGTCCCCTACCGTACCCAGGAGCACCCATCTGGTGATGGTGGCACCCTCTGACACTTCCAGCATCACTGTCACCGGTCCAGTAGTGGGCGCAGGTGATGTCAGTATGGACAGGGTCACAACACTCACCTCTGCTGTTCCCAGCAGTGCCGCTGCTCCACACAGCCCCCATGTCACCTTGAGGCCATCTCCTGAGGCTACAGATAGCATCCACAACCCAGTCCGAAGGGCTCTCAACCCAGTCGTTGGGGATGAGCCCACAGTTGGGATCACTTCACTCTCTGTTGGCTCTACACACCCCTGGGAGACTACAGCTGCGTCTTGGTCAGGTGCTGAAGGTACCACTGCCCAGTCAGACACCACCCCATCTGAGAGAGGCGACGAGACTGCAGCACCCTCAGTCAGCAGCACCCATGTCCCTGACTCCAACACTGCTGGCTCAAGCCTGGCCACACCAGCCACAAGCATATTCCCCAGCAACACAGTCCCACCTGCCACCTCAGTGGGCTGGGAGACCTTTGAGGTGACCACAGCCACCACAACCATGCTGTTTGCCACAGCAAGAGACACCAGCACCAGCAGTGCCCTGTCCCTCACTGTAACACATGAGACAAGTGTAGATGGGCAACCTGTCCTGTTCCCAGCACAGACCCCCTCATTGGAGACAACTGCTGGGTCCTGGGGCATTCTTGATCCCAGTCCTGCTGTTGCAGTGCCCAGTTCACCCCTCCCCAGCCTGAACAGCCCAGCAGAGGAGGCAACAACCACCCCTTCATCCCTGGTTGGTGCTGGTGCAACTGGGAATGCAGCAGCTGCACAGACTCCCATCGAGTCAACAACAGACATCACTTCTGTATCTGTCAGCAACCACAGTGTGGGACAAGCAGCAAGCACATCACTTCCTGCCTTCCAGACATCCCCAGGAGCACCTGCATGGGGGGAGAAAACAGCCATCACTGCAGGCAAGACCACAGCCATGACTGCAGAGAACACCTCAGCCATGACTGCAGAGAACACAACAGCCGTCATGACAGGCAGCACCACAGCCATCAGCACTGCATCCATCACTGCAGGGAACACTGTGGCCATCACTACAGGGAACTCTATGGCTGTCACCACAGGCAGCACCACAGCCATCAGCACTGCATCCATCACTGCAGGGAACACTGTGGCCATCACTACAGAGAACTCCATGGCTGTCACCACAGGCAGCACCACAGCCATCAGCACTGCATCCATCACTGCAGGGAACACTGTGGCCATCACTACAGAGAACTCTATGGCTCATCAGCACTGCATCCATCACTGCAGGGAACACTGTGGCCATCACCACAGGGAACTCTATGGCTGTCACCACAGGCAGCACCACAGCCATCAGCACTGCATCCATCACTGCAGGGAACACTGTGGCCATCACTACAGAGAACTCTATGGCTGTCACCACAGGCAGCACCACAGCCATCAGCACTGCATCCATCACTGCAGGCAGCACTATGCCTATTGCATCCACAGCCACAGTAAGCCCAGCCAAGGAGCTGGGTGGTCTCCCAGCTCCAGGCACCACAGCACTGGTGAGACCACCAGCCACCACCAGGCCTGCCACCTCCCAGTCTTCTGCCTTTGGGACACAGACAGGACCAGCCACAGCACTGAGCACATCTGCCCACACCACTACTGGCAACAGAAATCCTGCCCCTGAGCCCCAACCCACCCATGAGCTTATCAGTAAGTAGATTTTTGCTTTCCCAAAGTCAAGATCAGGAAGGGATTGTCAGCCAGTCAAACATTGTGGTAAATGGTATAGCCTGGTCCAGGGTGTTTCATCTACATTGCATGTTGGGCTGCCAGATTAATGGGGAACAGCAAAATAGGACAACTGAGAGCATCCCAAAAGTGGTTTAAAGATTGGGTTGCTATCCATCAGAGCACAGGCAGCAAGCAGGTGAGTTTATCCTGATTGCAGGGTGGATAAAGCTGACATTAGTAGTTTTACACCTTTTCCATTAATCTCCTGCCCATGTCAGTGCCAGCAGCCTCGCTCTACCCCTTTGGCATCAAAGGAGGGGACCAAGAGTACGTCCGGAGGATGGTGGATTTTAACTCTCCGATGTTCAAGCCAGAGATTGGATTTCCCTTTGGGAAGTCGCTGCGAGATGCTCTCTATGTGAGTTCCCCCCTCACTGAGCACATAAGGGATGTGCTGCCTTTTTGATAAAAAAACCCCACAGAAATGGAGCAGAAACCAAATTTTATGTGAATATCTTTTCTTTTTAATGTCTGGTTTCTGCTTGCCCATGGAGACTAAAAGCCATCCCAGGAGCTGCCTGGTTTGTTGGCAAATAACAAATTATTTTGATTAGTTCACAGACAATGGACAGATCATTTTCCCACCCACGGACAACTACATCCCGTCCAACCCCAACCCACCTCCCCGGGGCTTCAGCGGCCGGGAGAGCTTGCCAATGGTGGCTGTCTTTTGGGATGATGCAGATTTCTCCCAAGGCGTTGGCACCACCTGGTACCAGGTGAGGGCCACCAAAGATTTCTCCTGGGAAAGCCAGCTCCTGGCTCATTCGTTTAACCCTCTCTCTTGCCAAACATCAGGAGTACTCCACCCTCAGCTCTACTCGAGATCCCCTTGTTCAGGATGTGGAAGCAAAGATTGAGAAATACTTGAAAATCCCCTATGTAGCAAAATGGACCTTGAAGGTGACATGGGAGAAGGCTCCTGCATACCCATCCCAGAGGGATGACACTCAGGTGAGCAGGAGGGGACTCAGGTGATGGAGGAGACTGTCAACAGGTGTTTCAGATCTCGCCTCCTCAGTCTGCACTGCAGGGAGAGCAGGGGAGGCTTTGGGGGTACTAAGGGGTTGCCTTGGGTTTCTCCAGACAAGCACGTACCAGGCAATCCTCACCACTGATGGGAACTGTTCCTTTGCCCTGCTGCTCTACCAGGATGGCGGGATGCGGTGGGACTACACCAAGCTGGCTGCAGGCAACGTGCTGATCGGCTTCTCCAGGTGCTGTGCATGTGTGACTGGGTTTTGGGATGGCAGAGATTTCTCCCAGCACTGTGTTGGGACCATTGGAGATGTTATCCCCAGGAGAGCCCAGCTCCCACTCCTGGAACAGCCCTGTCCCCTTTAAACCCTCTCTCCTCCAAACCACAGCAGTTCCCACCCCAGCTGCCTTGTGGGGAGCAGAGAAGGGTTGTGTTGGAAGGGTGACCCCAAACCGCCTCTCTCCACACAGTGGCAATGGCTATGCCCAAAACAATGAGCTGACTCAAAAGCCACCAGCTGTCAAATACCGACCAGACCAGCACAGCAGCACCGGCTCCGGTATGGCAGTGGGAGGGGGGGGTGGGTCCTTGAGGTGGGTGGGGGTGAAGGGAGCTGTGTGCTCTGTGCAAGGAGCATGTCCCCAGCACAAACACCGGTGAGGCAGCGGGCCAGGAAAGCCACCGGGCAAGGGCTCGCCACCAAGGGCAGAGCATGTGTGTTCTGTGTCCTGCTGTGTCTTGCATTGGTGTCCCATGTCCTGCTGTGGCTGGCCACAGCCACGCTGGCTCTAGAGGGAGCCTGGAGACCTCGTGTGAGTGGCCAGGGACGGCTGTCCCACGGGATCCCTCAGCACAAGGTGAGACCCCGGCTGAGTGGTGCTCTTCTCTGGTTGTTTCCCAAGATGTGCGTGGACTGTGGATATACAGGCTGGACAGTCGCCCCCGGGTGAACTACAGGCTGTGGTGCCTGGCGTGGCTGGATGCAGAGCCAGCACCGGCCACCTGGAACAGCCAGCTGCCACCGTGCCCCTGCTCCCGGCCCCAGGCAGAGCTGGACCCCCGCTACCGCTGGAGCAGAGGTGCCAAGCGTAGCCCCCCCGTGGCAATCCGTGGGGTGGGGGGGTGGCTAGGGCTCCCTTCCTGCTCTGGGGACAGCTGTGATCCCCCCACACCGTTTCAGGCTCGGCGGATGCCTCTGTGAGGGTGCTGCGCACTGCGTCCCCCAGCCCAGCCGGAGCTGGGGTGCGATGTCTGTACCAAGACGGGAGCTTCCTGGAAGGCTGGCAGGAGAGAACATGGAGCCTCCCCATCCACCGCACTGCTGGTAAGTGGGCACTGGCATTCCCTCACCCCAAAACACTCCAAGCACCGAGCACAGGTGCAGTAAGGGCATCAATAGCCCCCAACACCTGGCCACTTTCCTCCACAGACAGGGAGCTGGAGGCATTCAACTGGTGCTGCCGGCGCGTGGGGAAGCCCCTGTTCTGCTCCAGGTTTGCTGAGAAGAGACCAAGGGTCAGCTGTGAGGGATACATTCCACCCACCCCTGGTGAGTCCTCAGGCTCTGCCTCCTCTGTGCCAGAACACTGAGTGGGTGGCACAGCCATACACAGACCCCATGCATCAGCCACACTTTGCAGCATCCTGGTGAGGACTGCTGAGCTAAGACAGCCCTGGGGGTGCTCTCCTCTCTGAAATGACACCAACATTTGTTCTTCTTCCTCCCTCCAAAATGTTTCCATCTCCTTTGGTCCCCAGCTGGTGCCTTTGGGGATCCCCACATCACCACCCTGGATGGACTCACGTACACCTTCAATGGTCTCGGGGACTTTGTCCTGCTGCTGGCCAGCAATGCCCAGACCAGCTTCATGCTGCAGGGACGTACGGCACAGACTGGCACAGCCCAGGCCACCAACTTTGTGGCTTTTGCTGCCCAGTACTCCTCCACCACCACGACAACAGTGAGTAGGAGCGACCTGGGTATGAGTTCCTCTGCCAGGGCTGGAGGAGGACAGGGTTTAACTTAACTGTCCCCAGCATGAGGAGATGGCAGGAAGGGACAAGCAGAGGGGATGACTGGGACATCCACCATGGTTTGCAGGTTGAGTGGACCTTGGAGAGCCAGGATGACATCCAAGTACTCCTCAACAACGAAACCATCCAGTTTTCCTATTCTCAAGGTGAGCAGGATGTGCTGTTAAATGTATATGCAGGAGACAAGGGATGTCCCAAACTCCTGGCACCAGCCCTGCATGCGCATCCTGAGCCTCATCAAACGACTGCCACCTGCACCTGTCTCTGGTTTGGGCAGGGTGGATGGGGAGCACTGCCCTCCCTCCACAAACTCATGGTTGCCATTTCTGACCCCAGCCTTGTGCAGACTCTCCCTCTGTGCTCTCCTTCTCTCGCAGACATGGGTGATGAGGTGTATTACAGCCCTGGTGTCCTGCTAATCAATGCCTCCTCTGTCACGGCTGTCTTCGATGGGACCATTGCTGTCTCCATCTCAGCTGCCTCGGGGATCCTCAGCGTGGTCTGCAGCTTGCCCGACTGGTACCGCAACAGCACCAAGGGCCTCCTGGGTGAGGACTTCTGGCACTGCTGCAGAGCTGGGGTGCAAGTTCCCTTCCCACCCTAAAGCAGGGTGAAAAACTGGGGGAATGTGCCTGTGAGGGCAGGGACCCCTGGCTCTAAATGAAACACTGGCTAGCACTGGACAGGAAGTTAAACCTGACATGGGGGACTCCATCCCTCTGGTGATGCTCCACCAGGTGTGTGGGACCAGGACCCCACAGATGATTTCCAGATGCCAAATGGTACCAGCATCCCTGTGAACAGCAGCGAGGAGGAGATCTACAGCTATGGGATGACCTGTAAGTCCACACTTAGGATCCACCTTGAAGATGCTCTCCTTCCTGCACTTTTTGTCCTTGCTTTGGCTGGAGACATTTAAACAAAACTGACTCCAGGAAAACCTTTGGTCTTCTCACTGCTCTGTGAAAATGAACCCTGAAATATAAGAAGGCTTAAAAACCCAACACTGTTCCCATGGTTGCTCTCTTGCAGGGGCAGTTGGTGACCACAGCCTGTTTGCTCAGCCTTTGGACTCACTGGCACTGAACTTCACGCCCATCTTCTTGTCTCGGCTGCGGCAGGAGAATGAAAGCCGGTACCAGCTGGCAGTCTCACAGTGTCACGGCAGCAAGGAGTGTATCTACGATTCACTGAGCACCGGGAACTTGGCCCTGGGCCTGGCCACCCAGAGCCTTGCAGCCGACTTCCAGCAGAGGAAGACATTACTCAGTAAGTGGAGCAGATCCTGACCTCCAAGAGGGCATGGCTGGGGTAACTGGGCTGTGCCCTGCTCCCTCTCTGGGCTCTCTTGCTCCATGTGAGACCAGGCAGAAATTACCAAGGTCTTGGAGCTGTATTGCCCAGCTGGCTCATCTCCAAGCCTGGGAGATGCCACCATGCTGTACAACACAAGAGTCTTGTTGGTGGGCAGTCATGGCAGCATCTGCCTGGGGTCCCATCCTCACTGGGAGGGACTCAGAGCCAAGGGGTGACAAGGCCACAACAGCAAACCACCAGCTGTGTGCTGGGCTGCTCTTTCCTCAGATGCCTTTCCTCCTGTCATCACCGGTGATGCTTCACTCACGGCCTTTAGGACAGAAAAGGTCAGAAGGCAGTACCATGCCATGGGGGTGGGTGCACACTTTGTCCCCCACGTCTCACCAGAGCTCAATATATCGGGTAAGGAAGGAGAGATGGGGAAGATGGGATAGGATGGAAAGGGGGCACGCCCTTTCCTCTGCCACCTCCTCTACCTCCCACCTCTTCTCCTGGCAGAGAATGGCACCCTGACATGGGAACCCCGTGGGATAGTCCCATTCACCATTAACCTAGAGGCTGTCGGGTCCAACAACCTCTCTGCACTCCTCCAGCTCCGCTTCACCCTTTGCAAATGCAGCAGGAGCCAGGAGTGTGACTACAGCAATACTGTCACTCTCAGGGAGTCTTCCCTGCAGGTAGTGTGCCAGAAAGCTCCTCTGGTGTCCCCATGCTTGTTCCCATGCCAGCTGTGCTGGCTGTCTTCTCTGTCCACCCGTCCTCCTCGGGTCCCCTAAGCCACTGTCACCATCCCTTTCCCAGCTGGCAGCCTGCAGATGTGAAAGTGGCTACTCAGGTCCCTTCTGCCAGGACCCTCCTGACCCCTGTTCCCAGGGGGGCTTTCCTGGTGTGGGCTGTGACTCTAACACTGGCTGCGGCCCCTGCCCAGTTGGTCTGACAGGCGATGGACGGCACTGCTCAGGTGACAAGGGCTCACCATGGCCACTGGGAACCCAGAGAGCCTGTGGGACCCCAGCCAAGGTATTTCCCCTGGTTCCATGGTGTGTTGCCTCGGCAGATATCGATGAGTGCGCACAGGGGATGGAGTGCCCAGAGAACACCACCTGCACCAACACAGTGGGGAGCTATGTCTGCTCCTGCCCAGCCAGTGAGGAGGGTGAGTACACACTCTCTGGCAGGCATGGTTCTCATCCCCATCACCCCTGGGCTCTGTGGAGGAGGGTTCCTGTGGGACCCAGGCTGACTGGAAAGGAGAGAAGGGAGTGCTGGCTGAGCTCTGTACCCAAGCCTTTACTGTCCTTAACTGAAGGGACTGGAGTTCAGCCACCACTCATGTTCCCAGGCTGTAGGTCTTACTAATCCATTGGGAAGGGAAATTTTTCCCATGTAATTTTTCCCCTTGAGAAAAAAAAAAGCTCACATGCAGAGGCTGGAGGTTAAAATCAAGCCCTGTTTTCAGATGGCTGTGGTGGGTTGAGGTGGTGGTTTTTGCTCTCATTCTAGTGCAGCAGGCTGGGATTTCACAGGGTCAAACAACTGCAGCTGGGAGAAGGGGACACAGGGTTTTTCCTTGAGGATCTGAGTTTACTCTAAAAGTCCTAACACATAAAAGAAAACCAAAGCAAATCTTAGCCTTACAGAGTGGCTGAGGATGGATGGCTCAGTGTGCTGGGGCCAGGTTCATGCCTCCAGCTGATCTGGGCTCCCTATCATGCAGGTGAGAGGCCAGGTTGTAGCTCTGCCTGCACATCCCAATCCTGCCCCAAGGGCTACTGCAGCAACGGGGGACTCTGCCACCTCCATCCCATCACCTGCACCCCGACCTGTGCCTGCCCCTCAGCTTTCACGGACCAGCGCTGCCTGGTGGCAGGAGGGGATTTTCGGCCGCTGCCTCGCACAGGTGGGTGCCCATTCCTGGTGGAGGGTGTACCCCAATTCCACTCACCCTGGTCCAGGGATGTCATAATCACCACTGTGGCTTTCACCCAGCAGATCTCCCCCGGAGAAGCATCCAGCTGCGGGTTAGGACACTGCAAAATGCCACTGCTGAGGAAGTCAACAGCACTGTATGTCACTGGAGGGGATGGGCTCAGGGATGGGGACACACCAGCACACTGGGCAGTATGGCAGCTTGGGGTGCCCATGCCTCCATGTGCCTTGGGATCTCTGAGGATCCAGTGGATCCACAAGACCACAGGGAGGAAGTACCAGCTGCGTGAGGCCAGCTGTGGCCGTGGCCATGTGCCAGGATCCCAGCACATGAGCCAAAGGCCAGAGTAACCTTTGGTGCTTGGCTGTGGTGCTCACATCACCCTTCATCCTCTCCCCATGCTGATGCCATTCTGCCCTCCCCTAATGCCTTCCTGCTTCCTTTGCTGCAGGTCTCAGCCATCCTGGACTCCCTGGAGGTAAAGACTTTCCAGAGCAACACTAACATCACCCAGACGTGAGTCAGCAGTGAAGCGGCCCTGTGCCCACCCCAGTGATCTGGCAGGGCAGGGCTGGGCATGGGGCCACAGGGTTTGGTGCACAAAGCACATTTTCCCCCACCTCAGTCTGTTTTTCCATCACTGATGCTGGTAAACCCTTGGAGGGACAAGCCATTTGTCACTTTCTGCCTCCTGCCTCATCCCTTCTTTACCACCGCCCAAATGGGAATGCTGAGGCACAGAGAGGCTCAGTCACTCTGTGATTCAGCAGTGGTTCTGCCAGCAGCCCCATCTTTTCCCTGCAGGAGAGACAGTGAAGGCTTCACCTTCGCGGTGGTGTCTGAGTTTGCCTATGACAGCCGCAGCACTGTCATCCGGTTCCTGAATGAGAAGCTGACAGTGGCCATCACCAGCGCCTTCAATGGGCGGCGGGAGCAACGGGAGGCAGGCACAGGGCTCCTCTTCCAGCACCTGCACCAGGACAACATCACTGACCTGGTGAAGCGTGAGTTGCTCCCGGCACTGAGCTATGGAGCACAGGAGTAGCACCCCGCTTTCCCCATTGCCCCCACTGCTCTCTGTTCCCCAGTGTTAACACCTGTGGGGGAGGAGGGTGGGCACCCTCCTGCATCCCAGGCATGGATCCAGCTCAGGGAGCTCTGAGGAAGCATCAAGGGGTGATGCTCCGTGGCCTAACTCATTTGCCTTTCCTCTGCAGTGACAGTGACTGAACTGAGGGACTATTTCCCATGTGCTCTGTATGGCTACAAGGGCTACGGCCTCTACTACGTGGGGACCATTGGCTTTGTCTGCATTTCCCCTTGCAAGATGGGCTACTGCCAGCACGGCGGCCGGTGCCAGCACCTGCCTGAGGGGCCCACGTGCAGGTAGCAGCAGCACTGGGGTGGATGAGGCCACCCAGCACAGCCACTTCTCCCCAGGGCATCACTGCTCCTCCCTCCCCATCCACAGCTGCCTGCCCTTCTCCATCTTCTCCCCGGCTGGTGACCGGTGCGAGTGGCTGGCCATCAGCCTCGCCGCCTTCCTTGGCATCCTGCTGGGAGCCCTGGCTCTGCTCTGCCTCCTGTTTGCCATCGCCTGCCTGGCCCTGCACCTCTGCCGCCAGTACCGCCGCCAGCACAAGGGGTGAGCCATGGGCTGCACACACACAGGGGTGGGTGCTGGAGGTGCAGCAGGGTGGGAAGCAGATTGGGTGTCAGAAAGAAAAACTGATGGAAAATCCACCTTTGGAAAATCCATCTTTGGAAGATCCACCAGTGGTGGGACTCATCTGGCCTGGGGAAGGGACTGGATGACCTTTTAGCATTTTGCAGCCCCTTTCCTAGTCATCAGCTGCTCAGAAGTGCAATAGTATTGGTGGTTGAACATTAGCTTCCTTTTTTTCCCCACGTCAGGGAAAGTTTGCATTTCTTCCTCATCCCACCCAGTGCTTGGTTACAGATGGGCTTTCTATTTACTTTTAATTTGAATACCACCCAAATGATTTCCACTTCAATTCACACATGTCTGGAAAGAGTTGGCCTGGAGTAAGGAAAGAGTGGTTTCAGGTTGGATCTTGCTCTCCTGCAGAGAAGGGAGTTAACAGAAGAATGGCAAGGTGCAAAGCTGGGGTGGAAGCACCAGCATCTTCTTCCCTCATCCCCGGCCCTTGGTCCTGGAATGGCATCCTCTCTCAGGGCCAGCTTAGAGCCCCAAGCCTTGTGCTCTGATTAGAGCTGTGTCCTACCCGTGCTCCCAGCTCCCTGCTGGCCCTAGAGCCAGGGATCTCTGGGAAGCAACTCTGTTCATTTGCACTTGTAGCAAGGCAAGAACTTGTGTGGGCAGCAACTGGGGCTTTTCCTCTTCTCATAGCCCCAGCTCACCCCCACAGTCAGTCACTGCTCCCCTTTGCCATCTGATTCAGACACCAGGACCAAGCAGGGGCTCTCCCAGCACTGTCTCACATGTTGTCCCCTTTCTGTTCCCTCTTCCAGCGCCAAGGAGACCTTCTGGAGGACACGACCCTTCTCCTGTGAGTATATCTGTGCAAACTTCCCCCACCATGGCTCTGCTTCACCCCAGTCTTCAAGTTCTGCTTATCTTCCTTGCTCCAGCTTTGACAATGGGAGGAGAGCAAGCAGAGCCCACCTGCGCCCACTTCCTGGAAAGGCATTGGAAACCACAGCTCCAGGCCATTGATCCCTCAGTCCAGGTCTACCCAGGGTTATTGTCCCCGTGGGGTCTTGGGGTGGGGAGCTTTGGGCTGGGAACTGAATCCTGGCCCTGTGTCTTGAAGATGCTCAGGAGCCACTCCTCTCCCTGGAGCTTTGTCTGGCATTGGGGTCCACACCACTGTCTGAGCTCTTGAGAAGAGCAGAGCCCATACAGTATTGACAGCATGGTGAAGGCTGTCCTTTTTCACAGATAAGGATCCAGAGACCCCATGTCAGGCCCCCGAGCCAGTCCCCCCAGCAGCCCTAGCCTGCCGCCGATCCTGCTCCTGCCTCCGTGCTCACCAAGGAACCAGACTCTGCTTCCAACAGCAACACAAGGAAGCAGAAGACCTGCCTTTTGGATTCTGGTTTTTGTGGGAGGATCCACCCTGGAGGAGGAGCTTTTTTGAATGAAAAATGTGAGTTTATGTTGGGTGACCAAGGCAAGAGGATTTCACCTCTTCTTGAGGATCTGTGGAGACAACCAGGATTGTCCTTGAGTGTGTCTGCATAGGGGTATCTGCTAATGCCACATAACCAGACCCTGCAGAGTCCCTGATAGCAGGGCCAGGTGGGGCAACACAGTGATTATAACCCAATAGGAACAAAATAGAATAAACCAAAAATGATGGCACACTGCTAAATTGTCTGCACTTCATGGGCCCATGCCCAAGACCTGCTTCCCTGTTGCTGAGCTTTCAAGTCTCTGCTTTCTTCTGGTCCCATTCACAGAACCAAAGTGAAGATGGGTTTTTTTAGTTTCTCCAACTGCTCGCTCCCCCTGAAAAGCTGCAAGTCTCCTCTCACTGCTTTCACAGACACTGCTTACAGTGGCTCAGTCAGGCTGTGGTCCCCACAAACTCCCCACAGCCCTTCAATCCTGGTAATGGGAAATGCTGATCCAAGGAGGGTGTATCAGACCCAAACTCCAACCCCACTCACTGCCCTAGACCCTGGCTTAGCTGCAGCCCAGGCACTCACATGCCCAGGACAAAATCCTACAATCCTGCTGCTCCTAGCCAGTCCCATCACCACCTCCCACCCCAGTTCAGCAGAGGACATGACTGCTGCAGAATCAGTGATGCTCAGACCCTTCAGAGGTTTTATTGAACAAACAAGATTTGACAATGATTTATTTTTTTAAGAAAGGAAAATGCTTGCTTACACACAAAAAAATTACTTTTCTCCCAACATTCTGATCATGGGGTTGCATTTTGCCCTCACCCACCCAGCAGACATGTCAAGCTGATTCTGGCTTGATCTGGAGAATTTTCCCCTCTCCTGGGCACAAGGACCATCCAGGGAGGGATGGCTGGGGGACAGAAGTGGGGGATAAGACAGGACTGGCTCATGGGATCAGCCTGGTGAACCTTGGCACTCAGGGAATTGGCCACAGCCAACCCATGTAAGGTGTAAAAACCCTTTTCCTCGGGTGCCAGGGGTCCAGGCTCAGCCCACAGTGTGGGAGTACAGTGGGATGGAGGAAGGACAAGGGTGGTGTGTGTGTGTGGTGGAGGTACCTGCCCACCTCCCCGCCAGCAAGGAGGTGCCCACAGGCACCCACTCCTCTGCAGCTGGGAAAGGACAACTGAAGCAACTGACTCCCTGGGACAAGTCTGGGTTAGAAACATGTCATTCATGTGGAAACATGAAGTTTTGGCAGTACAGGCAACCACTGAACAAGTGAGCTGCCCTGCGTGGTGGGCAGGGGTGATGAGTTCTGGAGAGGACATAGGGGATGAGCAGAGCAAAGGACCTGAAGGATCAGCTGTAGCCCAGACAGTGCTGTGGGTGTGCAACCTGCAGTTACTTGTCATCTCCATCTGCAAAGAAGAAATGAGATTTGCTCAGCCACCACCTACGCCAAGTGGGCCTGAGGCAAGCTGGGAGACCCAGGATATTTTCTTGCAGGGGGACAGGGGCAGAGGGAAAGGAGACCTGCAATCCTGCTCACCTCTTTCCTCATCCGAGTCTCTCTCTTCTTCCTCCGAGGAATCTGTTGAGGGTTGCAAGAAAGCTCCACATCAGCTTACACCATAACCACATTAGCTGTGATCCTCCTGCCCTCCAAGTGCTGTCACCCCCAGACAGTGCTGGTAGTTGTGTGCTAAGGGAGATGCCCCCTACAACCTTGCACAGCTCAGGGCATGGCACAACCACATGTGGGCACCCCAAAATCCTCTTAACTATAGGGAGGCTGGGACATTCCTACTCCCCTCCCCAGCCCTGGGCACCAAGACAGCATCACCCCTGCACACACAGGCTGGAAACCCACCCATGCCAGGTGACTGGTATCCATCACAGCCAATCTTTGGTCTCTTCTCAGTGTAGCGTGCGCAGAGGTGGGCACTGCCTGCCCGGTTACAACACCAGTCATACAGCTTCAGCTCCTGGTCTGGAGGCAAAAAGGAGAGTAAGGGGCTGATGGGAGAGGAGAGGAGAGGGAGATGGGCTGCCTCCAGGCAAGGCTTGCCTCAGCTTTTATCAGGTCCACACTCCCTCCAAGAGAAACAGCATGTCAGGAAACAGATTGGCATGGAGATTAAAATTGTTTACAAGCTACAACAATGCCAACCTCAGTCAGGGGATGCCAAGGCTGGCTGTGCTTACCACGGTAGGGTGACGCCTGCCTGGAGGACCTCCAGTACCTCTCCTGCCGCCCCTCGATGAGCTGGCTCTGGCTGTCATACAGGCAGCGGACGCCGGCGCCGTGCTGGTTGGGGGAGGCTGAATGCAGCATGGAGACACGGGCAGCCCACCGGCCTGAAACAGGACTGCAGTGAGCCTCGGGCACCTCTGCCTGGCCAGCACCCCTGCCTCGGGGCAAGGAGTGGGGCAAGGGCTGGCTTCTCAATATCCACATCACCCACGGTGCTATAGCTGTTTGGAGAGACTGATGCAGACCACCCAAGTGGTCCCCCCGGGTGAGACCCTGGTCCTCGGTATCCCCACACAGGTTAGACCATCTCTGGCCAGTGCAACAAGACAGAGACAGGTTAGCCCTCATTCCTGCTCACTCCCTGCCTTTGCAGGGATGGGCAGTCTCCTTCTCATTTTCCTTAGGGTCACCTGCTCACCCTGCCAGGAGGGACCCCGGCCAGCCTTGCAGAAAAAATGGGGAGGGACAGCTCAGGGATGAGGAGGGTGATACAGCACCATGTCCACTTGCCTCCACGGCTGCTCTTGAAGCGTGGGTCCTGCTGCCCTTGCTGCAGGGAGCAGGGGCAGGTGGGCAGGTCCTGGCTCCATACCCGTGGCTCCTGTTGCTGGCCTGTCCATGCCAGGCACTTCAGCCTGTAGTTGATGCCCACGCGGCTCTCCAGCTTGTAAATCCACAGCCCACGGAGGTCTGAGCAGGGAGAGAAACCATGAGCTATCACCTTCATCCAAGGGGACTACAGGGCTGTTTCATCTTGAGGTGAGTGCTGTACAATGCTGATGGTGAAAGATAAGCCCACATTGCCTCCTGAACATCCATCCTCAACAGCCACCAACAGCAGGGAAATGGGGAGAGGCTCTTGCCAGAGAAGAAACCCTTGGGACAGAGCCATTAGAACAAAAAGGGTCCATATTTACAGCAGGGATGGTTCAGCCTCAGGGCATAGCTGGTATTGGGAGAAGCATTTTATGTGCCTGTGGGGAAAGCCTGGCCTTGGTGAGCTCATTGAGAGTCTTGCCATAGCAGCAGGCTGAACTTCCTTCCCTGGAAATATCCCCCTCCTTGTGAACGCCCCCTGGCTGTGTGGCATTACCTGTGTTGTAGCCCCTGAACTGGTCAGGGCGATATTTGGCAGCTGGAGGTCTCCTGGTCAGGTCATCATTGTGGTAAAATCCATCCCCACTGCATAGAGGAAAGAGGAAAAATCAGGGATTGCTTTTTCTGAGTGGGATTGTCCCAGCCCCATCCCCAGACTGCCCTTCAACCATCCTGATAGTGAGTAGGCAGCACCAGGGACAGGAGGGCAAAGGCACCAGCTCCCCCAGCCTGCTTTCCCCTCTGTACAGGGTGCAGTTAGTTTTGGGTGCTACAAACAATCCTGCTGCACCCATAGATATCTGAAGACCCCTATGAGCAGCTCCCATGGTTTTCAGCATCTTTCCAGATGATATGAAGCAGAAACCCACAAGCAGTCACTCACAGGGAAGCACACACACACACGCCTGTGCTGCTCGTGCTTCTAGTCCAGGCCACCTTTTCCTTACCCAGCTGCAGCAAGCAGCTAATGAGAAAACCCTGGAGATGTTGTGTACAGGGCAAGACGTAATGTGAGGAGGCAGGAAGTGACCGCTCTGGCCAAGCACGGAAATCCCTTCCCTCGACTGGTGCAAAGTTCAGCAAACATCCCCTATTTCCCACTCCTTCCACCCAAACCAGCAGGATGCTGGGGGCCCAGGACTCCAGAGGGATTTGTGGATCTTACAACAAGTACAGCCCAGCAAGACAACATGCTGCAGCATGATCTACTCACTAAAGAGAAAAATTTGTGAGACCCCCATATGTTAGACTATATGGTGCAGACCCCATCTGGGCTGTTCTCATCCTTGTAGGGCACCTCTGTGGGCGTGGGAGAAGGATTCAACCACCTGGATGCATGGGTGGGATGCAACCCATTGCTCAGAAGAGGCAGGGATGGGGTGCTGAGCTGCTGTACCTGGTGTAGCCGATGAGCACGTTGGTGGCAGCGAGCCTGGTGTAATCCCATTGCATGCCTCTGTCCTGGTACAGCATCAGGATGTAGGACCTGAAGCCATCAGTGGTCAGGACTGCCTGGTATGTGATTGTCTGGAGACAAGTGTTGCAGACAGGTAAGAAAATGAGCAAAGATGGTGGATTTAAAATTAGGAGACCTTGGGGATTTTTTTGACAACTCAACCATCCCCTGTGATCCATCAGCTCCTTACCTTACGGGTGTCAGTCCGTGCTCCATAGACAGGTGCCTTCTCCCAGGTGATCTTCAGGGTCCAGGCTGCAGAGTAGGAGGACCTCATGTACCGCCGGACCTTCGCTTCCACATCACGGATGAACGGAGGCTTGGCTGTGTTGAGGGTGGAGAACTCCTACGGGTTGGATTCACCCACATCTGCATTAGCTCCCAGTAGGGGAAAGACTGGTCTAGACTGGGGTCATGCAGAGACCCCTACAGTTAAGGTTCTGGACAGGATTTGGATGGTTCAAGAGGTGACAAAGGACCAAAAGCATTTAGATTTGTCCCAGAAAAGGGAAAAGCCACTTATGGGCTCCATTAATTACACATTCATGGGCCATCCACAGAACAGGTGACGAGTTTATAATCAAAAGCTGTTTTATACAACCACACACACAGGTGGCTTCACTCACTTGGTAATAGGTGGTGCCAACACCTCTGGAGAAGTCGGCGTTGTCCCAAAATACAGCGATCATGGGAACCTCCTCGTGGCCATTGAAGCCGCTGGGAGGTGGGTTGGGATACGTGAAGATGCCTTTGTCCGAAGTTGGGAAAATGATTTGTCCATTGTCTGTAAACTGAGCAGAGGGATCCCTCCATCAGGTGAGGTCAGGACCAGTGGCACTCCCTGGCATGGGGGTGGCAGACCTCCCATTTCCAAGTCCACTTTGGGCAATGCCTAATGAAAGCCAACACCTGCCACTGCCAAAATGGCCACAAAGTCACCTCCTGCTGCAAACAGACCCCGGCAGCATCCCACTAGACATGGCCCTGCAAAGGTCCCATCCCAGGCACCAGCTCCCTGGTGCCTCTCCCAGGGTTTTGGGTGTTGGCTGCCTGCCCAACAAGTCAAGGACAGGTAGACTCACGTAGAGAGAGTCACGCAGGGTTTTCCCAAACGGGAATCCAGTCTCGGGCTTGAAGAGTGGAGAATTAAAATCCACTCTCCTTTCCACGTACTCCCGATCATTTTCACTTGTTCCATACCCATAGAGCGGCACAGCTGGAACTGGAAAACAAAACAAAAACAAAATAAACCCCAAAACACACTTACAGCACAGCCTTTGGTCTGTGCCAAAAACTTAAAAGGGTTGAAACAGTTTTGCTTCCAATGGGACACTGCCTTGGCAGGAAGAGAATGGAGGGACACTACCCAGCCACCTGGAACACTCTGCATGTCACCTTCCCTTGCAGGAGCTTAATCCCACCCCTTTCATTGCCTTACATGCACACAGCTGCCCTAAGCCTGCTGTGATGACCTTTGTGGTCACTTTCCCCTCGTTTTTCCAGCCCTGCTGGGATACCACACTGAAAGACTGTTGTTAGGAGGGGGAAAACATTGTACAGGACTGCATCAGGGGGTCAGCAGGGAATTAAATACCCATAGCTCTTTCTAGAGATGTTTACAGCCTCCAGTTCCCTATTTATGTCTGTTAAATAAAACATTTGGAGGGGATGGGTTTTCCAGCTGATGGGACTATACTGAGGGCAGACTCAGCCTGCCAAAATTGCACACTGATGTGCAGGGAACCCTTGTGGTGCATGTCCCCCAGGACCCTGGCCTCAAATAGCCCCCTGTTTTTTTGTGTACTGAATGTCCCTCAGGATGGTCCAGCAGAAAACTGGATGTGTTACTGCCACCCAGGCTGCCCTGTGAGCATCACGTACCTGTGGGGCTGGGCAGCGGGGTTGGGGCAGCTGTTGGCCTTCCTGGTGGAGCTGGAACCACGAGGGATGATGTGTGGGAGGTGAGAGTGGCTGCTCCTGGCCTGGGAAGCACCTCCCTGCCCCTGGGGATTGGGGCTGGTGGGTGTGGGTCAGTGGGGGCCAGATTGCAGGATGTGTCTGGGCATGTTGTGGCTGGGGGCCCTTCCTGGAATCCCCCCTGGCCTGGGAAGGCTCTGGGGAGGCTCAGCCCAGCAGTGGCAGGAGCTCCATTTGCCAAGCTGGTGGTTGGCTCACTGCCTACGATAGGCTGCGGGGCAGTGGGTGATGAGCCACCAGCAGGACCTGGACCTGGGATTTTTGATCCAGCATTACCAGCAGTGACCCCAGTGGGAGGAAGGCCAGGGAGCCCTGAGCTCACCCGCAGTGGGGAGTGAGTGGGTGTTTCCAAATCTGCCCCGGATCCAGTCACATTGGGAAGGAGCCGGGCTATGTCCTCTTGCCCTGTCATCACTCCAGGGAGCATAGCACTCACTTTCCCAGGCACAGGGCTGTCAACTTCTCTGGAGGGGGTTCCAGGGCTTCCTGGCTGGCAGGGAAGCAGGAGCCGGGCAGGCCCCCCTGGCACAGAAGCCCCCAGCTCTCCCTTTCCCCCTGCAGAGGACCCCACTATCGACTCACGTGCCGCAAGTGGCCCGGAAAGTCCAGGGCTGACAGATGCCCCCTCTGCAGCATTTCCTCTTTGTGTAGCAGAAGGCAGCTCTGGGGCAGTGTTGGGGGATATGGGAGCATGGGGGAGAGCTTCTCCCAAAGGTGCTGGCATCCCTGAGGCCGACTCATCTTCAAGAGACCAAGAGGAGCCTCCAGCCTCTCCTGCGAGCCCACCCGGTGCCCCTGGTGCCAGGGGGCTGCTTCCGCTCTGGGTGCGGGGAGCAGAGTTAGGGTCTTCATTGGGTGCCAGCCCTGAGCTCAGCCCATGTCCAGGGAGAAGCAGAGAAGCATCTGTCGAGGTGGCCATGCTGTTGGAAACGCCACTGTTGTCTGGAGCTGCTGGGACCAGGCTGGCACCAGGGGAAGACTCCCCGTTCACCAAGGCTCCTCCAGACACCTCCACCACATTGACCTGACTCTGTTTTCCATCAGAAAGTCCAATACTGGCACCACTTTGGATGCCAGGGGCAGACACAGATGCTTCCTGGGGGCTGGCAGCCTCCAAGCCTGTGTTCAAACCCTTCAAGCCACCATCAGCTCCAGGAAGGCTTGTTTTGTCAGCAGCTTCATCGGTTCTCCCAGGTAAGGAAGAGCCTTCTGTAGATGAGGAAGAAGATGCAGACTGCAACACATCTCCCATTTCTTCATCAGGGGCTCCTGAACCAGCAGGTCCCTTTCCAGCAGGAGCCTGGGACTGCCCTGTGGACCCTCCATCACCAGCCACTTCACTTGCCCCTTCTCCTGTAGCAGCAGAGACTTCAGGCCCAGCACCCAGGGAAGGCTGAAGAGTTCCAGGAGCATTGCCCACTTCTCCAAGTGCACCCGGGCTGGAGAGATCTGAAACAGAGGATGCTGCAACCTCACTACTGGGAGGGGCAGGACCAGATGAGGAACCTGCACCAGGCAGTTGATCTTGCTGAGGGCTGAAGGCTGAAGGACTTGTCTCCATGTAGGGACTTCCACTCCCTGAGTTTCCAGCCTGTGCCACATCCCCTGCACTCTCAGCTCCCTCCACCAGCCCCAGGCCACTTTCACTGTCTGCAGAGGCCGGGGACAGGCTGTCAGGGCCAGGGGCTATGCCTGAGATGGGTCCTGCTTCATCACCCCTTGAAATGGAAGGTGCTGCCACCACATCACTGGGAGAGGCAGGACCAGATGGGGAACCTTCACTGGGTAGTTGATTCATCCCAGTTGCCATCCCGCTGCCTGCTCCTTCCAGTGCCTGCTCTGCCATGCCAGATCCAGGCCCTGCTGGCAATCCCAGGTTTGTCCCAAGCTGGTCCCCAAGGGCAGGTGATGGAGGTCCTACCGGCCCATGAACTGCTGAGCTGGGGACATCCCATGCCGAAGTCAAGCCAGCATCTGGCCCTTCAGCTCCAGGGAGACCTGCTCCCTGAGGAGCACCAGCTGCTGTTCCCCACGGCTGTGATCCAGCAAAGGATGGAGATCCTGGTGCTCCCTGGGCAGCACTGAGGTCGGCACTTGCTGATGTCTCTGCCCCAGACACAGGGCCAGCCACAGACCCTGGGAGTGGGTAAACAGCCCCAGGAGCACTGGCAGATTCACTGGGCAGGTCCACTGGTCCTTCAGCCCCTGAGAGGCTGGGCTCCAGTCCAGCACTGCTGGGAGGTGCAGAACCAGGTGAGGACACCTGTCCTTCTGCTGGGGCACTTCCTGTTCCTGCTCCATCCTCGAATGCTGATGGAGGGGACAGTGCAGTATTCACCAGAGCCCCTGCTTCTCCTGCTGGCAGCTCTCCAGTGTTAGTGGAGTCCTGCTGAGGGCTGAAGGCTGAAGGACTTGTCTCCATGTAGGGACTTCCACTCCCTGAGTTTCCAGCCTGTGCCACATCCCCTGCACTCTCAGCTCCCTCCACCAGCCCCAGGCCACTTTCACTGTCTGCAGAGGCCGGGGACAGACTGTCAGAGCCAGGGGCTGTGCCTGAGATGGGTCCTGCTTCATCACCCCTTGAAATGGAAGGTGCTGCCACCACATCACTGGGAGAGGCAGGACCAGATGGGGAACCTTCACTGGGTTCCATCCCAGGTGCCATCCCATTGCCTGTGGTGGAGCTCAGGAATGGGTCAGAATCAATCCCGCTGCCTGCACCTTCCAGTGCCTGCTCTGCTGTGCCAGATCCAGGCCGTGCTGGCAGTCCCAGGTTTGTCCCAAGCTGGTCCCCAAGGGCAGGTGATGGAGGTCCTATCGGTCCATGAACTGCTGAGCTGGGGACATCCCATGCCGAAGTCAAGCCAGCATCTGGCCCTTCAGCTCCAGGGAGACCTGCTCCCTGGGGAGCACCAGCTGCTGTTCCCCACGGCTGTGATCCAGCAAAGGATGGAGATCCTGGTGCTCCCTGGGCAGCACTGAGGTCGGCACTTGCTGATGTCTCTGCCCCAGACACAGGGCCAGCCACAGACCCTGGGAGTGGGTAAACAGCCCCAGGAGCACTGGCAGATTCACTGGGCAGGTCCACTGGTCCTTCAGCCCCTGAGAGGCTGGGCTCCAGTCCAGCACTGCTGGGAGGTGCAGAACCAGGTGAGGACACCTGTCCTGCTGGGGCACTTCCTGTTCCTGCTCCATCCTCGAATGCTGATGGAGGGGACAGTTCAGCATTTGCCAAATCTCCTGTTCCTCCAGTCAGCAGCTCTTCATTATTAGCAGGAGAGGTTGAGGGCTGCAAGGCTGAAGGGCTCATGTCACTCTGGGTGTCTGTATAGGGACTGCCATCCCCTAGACCTCCTGCCTGTGGGACATCCTCTGCACCCTCAGCTCGCTGATCCTGGATCCCAGCCGTGGGCCATGCCAGTCCATCCGGTACCAAAGGAGCTGAGCTGGGAGCATGTAAATCTGAACTCAAGCCAGTGACAGGTCCATCAGCTTCCACAAGAGCTCCATCTGGCATCCCTTCTGGCTGTGACTCCCCAGGAGATGGTGACACAGGTGCTTCTGGAGCAGTAGCAAGGTCGGGGCTGGATTGTGTCTCTGCTACACCTTCAGCTGCAGGCAGGGTGCTGACTTCAGCCCCTGCAGGTGGGTAAGCAGCCCCAGGAGTACTAGTCGTGTCCTCAGGGGATGTCAGATCATCAGGAAACAGTGGTGGCTGTTCAGTGGGGGCCTGCCATGGGCCAGGTTGCAGTGATGGATTGTCCAGACCCACAGCTCCCATGTGCCCTGTGGGCAGCACAGTGGCCAAGACTGGGATATTCATGTCACTCTGGGCATCAGTGGGAATGCCTGGGACCAGCAGTGAGGTGGCAGTGTCCTGTGTTTCCTCAGGTGCCACTGGTGCCTCACTGGCTGCAGGTGACAGGACTGAACCAGATGCTTCCGATGACATCCCAGGAACTCCCTGCCCATCCCCATTCCCACCGTTGGATGGTGTAAGTGAAGCATCTGGGCTCAGCACTGCCTGGTCAGGGAGGAGGGAGGGTTCCCCAGGGTTTCCCACTGTTTCTGACATCACTGGGCTCTCTGGAGGTAGGTGGGATGAGCCATCTGTGCTGAATTCACCATTTACTGCATCTCCTGCATCTCCAGACTCTGAAGCAAAGGGACTTTCCTCAGCAGCTGGGGCCATTTCTCCTACTGGCTCTGGTTTAATGCCCTCGACCCCGCTCACTGCTCCATCCTGCTGGGTTGTAATCAGCTCCCCAGCGTTGGGGGTGGGACTCAAGGAGTTGGCATTGGCTCCGCTTTGGATAGCCACAGGCAGGGTTACGCCTTCCTCGACTGCTCCCATGGCTGCAGTCAGCCCTTGACTTGGCAGTGCAGTGACACTGGCAACCACGGGGCTGCCAGCAGTTGGCTGTGGCACCCAGGTGTCTGCTGGTGGAGGGGTGGTAAGGTGGGACATGATGCCAGTGGTGAGGTCTGTGTCTTCTCCTCTGGTCACGGCTGCGAGGGTGTCTTCCTTCACCTCTGCAAAGGGAGGGGTGATCCGCAGGGTGGGATCAGAAGTGGCCTCTATTACCTCATACTCTTCTTCTGGAGTGACAGCGGGGTGCTGTGCACTGATGGCATCAGTGGTCATGGCTGTAGCAGGAGCAGCCGAACCCCCCTCCGTATCCTGAGATGTGTTATGAGGCTTGGTCACACTCATCAAGGTTGGTACTGTAGAGCCATAGTCACTCATTGCAGTCACGAAGGAGTCCGCCTCAGTCTCAGGAGGCAAGGTTGAACTCAGCGGGCTCCCTCTGTCTATCTCAGCATCAGCCACAGTGGTGTTTGTCTGCACAGTGCCCGTCACCAGGGCACTGAACCCCTCATTGTCTGCTGCGGTGGGAGAAGCTGTCCCCACAGTAAAGGGCTCCTCAGTAGTGACGGGGACAGCAGCAGCCCCAAGCCCTGCAGAGAAGCACAAAGCGGAGCATTACACCGGGTGCCGGAGCCGGCAGCCTGCCAGGCTCAGACACACCTCTCTACCGGCTGAGCATCACAAAGCTCCCACCCCTTCTTAAACCCTACTGCCTCATCCCACAGCCTTACAAGGCTCTGATTTAAGAGCCAAGGAGTGCAGTCTGGGCTGCCTTCGGCACAGCACTGCACAGCACCTCTTCCATCCCCAGCATCAGCAGCCACCAGCTGAGACAGGACACAACTCATCATGGGTCAGGGAGAGACACTGGTGCAAGGGTGGCGGCAAAGGCAGCCACTGCAACCCAGCCCAGTTAGGCTGGGGATGTTACTGCCTGGCCACTGGGTAGAGCTGGGGCCCAGTAAGCCTAGCTCATAGCCCCGGGGGTGTCTGTGGAGCTCTGCCGGTCCAGGACAGCCCTCAGCCGTCTTTCCGTCCTTGCAGGGGCAGCTCTGAGCTCAGTCGCTTCTCCAGAGCCTGGGGGGATGCTGTGTTTTCTCACCCTCTGACTGTCTGAGGGACATTTAAATAACTTTACCCAAAGCCCTCTGGCAGAAAGGACAGCGAAGGCTTAGGGAAGCCTGCCCTGACTGCAGATGAATTCTGAGCTGCTGCAGTTAAAGCAGGTTTGTTAAACCTCTCCTGGGGTGGCACCTGCCTGCTCCTGCTCCCATCCCAATTGTCTCCAGCTGGGTGGAGGGAATATTTGCAAGCTCCCAGGACCAAACCCTGCTTACAGCTCTTTCCTCCTGCTGCCAAAATCTTGACCCACATGCAGGAGTTTTGCTAAAAGGAGGAGACACCTGCCTACATACCTCCAAGCACCTACTGGCACCCATTGGTGATGTTTTACCCAGTCTTATATTTAGGACAGGGACACAGGGTCTGGGGAGACCAAGCTGGTGCTGTTGGCTCCAGGAGGAGCCGGGTGGATCTGCTGACACCTGGATTTAAGCAGCTGCAATTAGGGGAGGTGAAGGGCACCCTGATGGCAAGACCCAGCAGGGCTTTGCCACAGCCCAACAGCCCCAGCCTGCTCCCCATCCTGGTGCTCCAGTTCATCAGGTTCCCCCTGACATGCAGCCAGAACTCCCTGCAGCAGAGGTGCCTCCAACCTCACCGCCGGCTCAGCTCATTAGCTTACAGATAGCTTGTGCAGAGTCATTAATGAACATTATCTCCTATGCCAGACCAGTCTTCGAGGGTCCATCCTCTTCTAGGGCTCCGTTCCCTATCCTGGCAGGCTCCTTCCTCACCACCTTCCCTGGCTGAAATAAGTTCTTTGCATCAGCCCACTCAGCCAGAGGAGCTCAGCTGTTTCTGTCCCCATCTCAGGGAAAACAAAGCAGACCAGTGAAGTTCCCCCAGGTTAATTTGGCACACTCCAGCCCAGTAAATCCATGTTTTATCTTATTTCTTCCATGTGGAGCAGGAAACACCATCTACCCCACACGCCCATTCATGGGAAGTTTGTGCAAGAGGGGCCCCAGCATGGAGCACCAGCATTTGCTCTTCCCTGGAACGTGGGAGGGATGGGAACAGCCCCGGGTCCCACTCTGCCGGCTGGCTTCCCTTGCTGGAGGGGTACAGGGCTGCCTGCAGGCTTCCGGGCTGGGCTTTCACCTCTCCCACGGCTCCGTGCCTACAACCAGCCCCTCAGGGTAATGCCTGCCCCATAAAACACTTTTCCAGCTCTTTGACTGCAATCTGTTGCAAGGACTGGTCATAAGAGGAGTTCCCAGTGCAGCTAGGAGGGAAAAGCATCTCACAGAGTACCTGCTGTACCCTGACACGGCTCAGGCAGCACATGGGCTAGCAGAAAAATATAGGACATACCGTGCAGAATCCATACGCAGCATCCCAGGAAGGTGGAAAGCCTCCATCCCCTGGTCCCCATGCCTCAGGCCTCCACACAGGCAGAACACTAGGAAGCTCAAAGGGAGGAGAGAGCAGCAAGGAGCAGCTCCCTCCGTCCCTCCCTCCCTGCCTCTCCTGCAGAGCTGGAGTCCCACAGGTACTCCTGCTCCTGCTCCCTCCTATTTATAGGGATGGCAGAAGGAGGCAGGTTGCCGACGTCCTCTCCCGCCCCCGGTCCCTTCCCTCCAATGTCCCTGTCACCATTCCCTTCAGGTCGAGCCCTCCCCCTCCCAAGGGCTGAATGTCCTGTTCAGTTGTGACATGGGCTGGGGGTTACCCAAAGTCCATCCTCCAGGGATTCAGGTCTCCCTAGGGACATGGTCTCAGCCTGGTGCAGCTCCCAGGTCCACCAGCACCAGGAGGCAAAGCTGAGCCCAGAGCAGTGTGTGGCACTGCCAACAGTGCCATGGCAATCACTCCACAAAGCCCACAAGACCTGTTTCCCATGGCAGCCACCCCACAGACCCCACAGGACCTTCTCCACATGAAGGGTAGGGGGACACAGAGTGTGTGGTGGTGACAGAGCAATGTCAGCTGGTGCCACCATGTCTGTGAGGACACCATGGGAACTAAAATCACCAGCCGAGCCATGTCTCAGCCCAGGGCAAGGCAAGACACAAGTACCCACTTGGCTCAAAGCTTCCTTGGGAGCAGAGTCAGGTTATAAAGCAGGGAAAGCTGTGGCTGGGGACAGGACCTGGGGTGTCAGCTGAGTTCCCAGTGCTCAGCTGCAACTGGAGGCACTTGGGATCCCTGTCCAGAGTCCCAGTACACCCCAGAGGGGTTTGAACCCGCACCTCAGTATGGACACAGCAGTGTTGTGGTCCTGGGGGGGTGGGGGGTAAGTGGTCCAGGGAAGCTTCTCTGCAAAGTGGGACTAGCATCTCCAGAAGCTAGGAGCAGAAGTCTCAGGCTTGGACCCCCTTCCCTGATATGGGAATCCCCTGGGGTCACTTCACCTTGATCCCCTGGGTCACTTCATCCCTATATCTCTCCTTCCTCCTTCTCCTGGAGCAGCAATTCCTGCACCCCCCTTTGAAAACTGCTGCCAACTCCCCCGTGAACAGCATTATGCAAACTCCCACCACTACACAGTTTCGTAGTAAATTAAGCACTTCTTAACCAGAAATGCCCCCAGGCAACTCCTGCAAAGTGTTATGAGGGGTGTTAGGCAGTACACAGTGTCCCACAGGAGCTGGCCTCCATTGGGCAGGCAGCAGTGGCCGGGCACATCAAGTGACACCCCCAACCCACCAGCTGGGCAGAGTCGACAGGGAAATGCCAGGGGAGGCGAAGTCACGGCTGGAGAAACACCATCCTGTTAAACCCACGCATTACCCCCGGCAGTGGGAACAGGGCACAGACGGTAAATCAGGAGGGAGCGCCACTCGCCTGGAACAAATGTTCTCCTGCCCACCGAGAATGCTGGTGTGGGGGTAAAGCCAGGGGGGAACAGCACGCTGGGGGCCTGTGCAACCAGCACTGCAGATCATGGGGTGTCTGCCCAGCCAGTGACCACCTGAGCAGCCACCACACCTGGGCTGATGGAGGATTAGAGGGATGCAAACTTACCGTGGGAGAGTTGTTCCTGCCTGTGCTGACAATGCCATATCATTTTGGAAAGCCACCCCGACAGGGAATATATGCTGACACTGGAGAGAGTTGCTCCAGATGGTGTTTGAGGTGCAAAATGTGGTGGGAACCACAGGGATTGTTGCAAACGTGCTGCTCAGCATAGGGGAAAACAACTTGGCTGAAGCAAGGTGGTGGCCTCAGCATGCCTGCAACCTCCTGTCCACGATCCAGGGGCCAGCACTGTCTGGAGACCCTCGTACCTGCAACTCCTGCTCATGCTGTCCCCAAGAAAACCCATTACCCAGCAGAGTCACGGGGGTGACAAAATCAAACTTGTCCCTCTGCTCTGGCATTGGCACACCCTCCCAAGAAAGCCTGCAGCCACTGAGGGATGCCTTGTCTCAACCCTGTTCCCACCCTGGGAAGGGGCTTTTCACTGATCCTCCTCCTATTCCTGAAACCAAGTCCTGGCAAAGTACTGAATCCTGCAAAAATAACTATCATCTGCAGTTGCCAAGGACCAAAGCATCATGGCATCATGTGGGCACTGGAGCCCTTCAGGCCTATATCCATGGGGGCACTTCCACAGATCCTGGCACCCAGGGGCTCTACACCACCCAGCACAGCAGAGCATGGCCCGACACAGTGCCTTATCATCTTTCCTGGAATTAATGGGCTGGTTGTTCCAGCCCTGTGGAGAACACAGCATCTCCTACCAGATCCCCTCCAGCCTCCTGGCAAGGGCATTTGGAGAGGGCTTAGGGGTGGCAGTGGGGAAAACCAGGTTATTCATCAACCCCACACGTTCTGGATGACTTGGCATGCTGGGTATGTTGCAACACCCTCCTGCCAAACAGCAGGAGCTGGGCTATAGCCATCTGCAGAGGTGAAGGGGAGGGGAACACTGGAAGGGACACCCGAGTCATAAGGGACTTGAGACAGACGCTCCACGACGCTGCCAGGCCCTCTGAAGGTGACAGTCCTGCTGGGCACTGGGTCTGCTCCTTTGGACAATGCTGATAAATGGGAATGGATCACAATAAAGAGGCTGAGACCTGATATATGGGGTGGGAAAGCAGCAGGACCTAGATCCAATCTCCCACAGTCCCTCTGGTTAGGGGTGTGTGGCAGGAAAGCAGCTATGGGGTGAAGGTATAGCCAGCATTCTCAAGGATAGCAGGACAGAGAACATGAGCAGTGTCAGGGGCTTGTCACAGCTCCGTGCTGCCAATGCCTGGATAGTGACCACCACTCCCACAGGAGCCACATGTTCCCACTGTGCCCCTCTTCTCCCTCCCAAGCTGGCAGGCAGAGGGAACCAGAGCACATCTTTGCCCCACTGCCCCCCGACCATGATACCGGTGGAAGGCAGCCGTGCTGGCAGAGGACAGCGAGTACCCTGGTCACCTTTTCATCCCAGCACTTCAGGACCTTTTCCTCCCTTTGTGACGCAGTTTGGCTCCACTACCTCAGATTTGGCACTCAGCCATGTCCTGGGGTCTGAAGTTATGGATTCAACAGCCGGAGAAAACAGCCCGGTGGGACGCGACGTGGGAGGACTCCTGGCTCAGCTCCACAGCGTAGGCAGACCACAAGGATTTCTTTCCCAGCACCCTACCAGGCGTCCAGCACAAGGACCCCTTCCAGCAGGTTTTGTCCTGCTCCCTAGCTCCCTACCCACCCATTTCTCAATGTCAGTGGGTCCAACAAGCCCACAATAGCCAGGCAGTATCCTAAAGAGCAAAGGGGCATCCCAAAAGGGAGCATTCTAACAAGTTGCCTGGGCACAGGCTCCAGCCCCAGCCCAGCCTCTCCCAGCCCCTTCGAGCTGGCAGGCAGCCAGGTGATCCCACGGAGTCTTTCCCCATCCTGTCCAGCTGCTGGCTCTCTCCCAGATGGTTGACAACCCAGGCAGCCTGGAAACAGTCCCCAGGTTTGGTATCCCACAGCCCCATGCACCCCTTCCCAGCCCTCCCTGTGCCAGGGCGGTGAGGGCTGCCAGTGAGGAACCGGGATCAGCCAAAAACAACCCCTGACACGCAACAAGGCTATTTTGCTAATTATTTCAGTTTTCAATCTCCAGGCGAGGTGACTTGCTGAGGCTAATAATTGCTTCAGTTGGATTTTATCTGGCTAATTAATCAGTTAATAAATGACTTTGCTGCAGGGGGACAGATGTTGCGGCTGTCTCCTTAGTTTGGGACTGGAAAAAAACAGGGAAGGAGCACAGCCCACAGGATTTCCATGGCCCCACAGTGCACACAGCTGCCCTGGCAGCTGTGGGGTGTCGTGGGGCAGAGAGCACCAAAGCAGGGACCCCCAGACTGTCAGAGTTCCCGACCATCTTCAGAATGTCTGCAGCAGCCCCTGCCAGGAGGGGACAGCACTGAGCCTGGCTCTCCACGTGAAGCCTCTGGGACTCGGATTGTTTTCCTCACCAGTACCTTTAACGGATGGTATAGCTGAAAACTGTGAAAGCTAACTTGGAAAATCAAGAAATGATCAACTTCGACACAGAAAACATGGAGTTTCTCTTTACTTCCCGGCCTGTGTTGGCATGGGTGTGCTCTTCTGTTAGCAATATGCAGGTGAGCCTTGGGCACAGCAGTACTGGGGGCTCCAGGTCTCCTTCCTCTCATCCATCAGTCCTCAGGGTGGCTTTGATGGCTAAGCCAGATCAGTCCCAGCTGTAGAAGCCCAGTCCTGCAGGGTCCCCTCCTCCCAGCCCCCTGGCCATGTTGAAAGGGGTCCCACCACAGGAGCCAGGTCTGGAGCAAGGTGTTGGAAGGTCTTGGGCTCTACAGACAGGCTGTGGGAAGGGGCACGGACACCACAGCCCACAGAGGGCACTGAGGATGTGCAGTGAAGGACAGGGAGCCCCAAGTTCAAGGGGAGCTGTGCACGTTACCCCAAGGGGCTGCACTGCCATGGAATAAGGAGCTGGGAGCAGATGGCTTGCCAGTCCACATGGGAGCTGGCCAGGTGAAGGGCAGTGGTCAGGTCCTCCTCTTCCCTCGCCATTCCAATGACAGGCCAGCACATGGGAATGCTGTTTGCAGGTCCTCATGGAGCTGAGGGGAAAGAACAGCCATGAAATTGTGCCAGAGGGGTTTTCTACCCCCTTGTCCCCACCTGGAAAGGGCTTGATCCTGGACTGTGGCAGCCAAAGGAGGGTTTCCCCTTCATCTGAAAGGGGCGCTGAACCCGCGCCATGCAAGACCCAGCCATTTTTCTCCCACTGGCTGCCTGACCCCTTCCTGACCAGCTGGACTACAGCTGGCAGATGCAAAGTGGCATCTCCTCCCACACACCTCACCTTGGACAACACCAGCTCCTGCACCTTGCTGTTCTCAAGGTCCAGGGAGGTGGTTAGACGCAGTGACACAAAGAGGTGAGACGCACCTAGGGATGAAAAATGTAGCTCTGATTATTACCCTTGAACCTTGAATTGTGCTGAAGAACTTGGGGATCTCTCCACCAGGTCACTGCCACAGACACGGGACCTCCTCCCACATTAATTGCACCACAGACACCCTGCACTGTCAGGAGAGCAACCCTCCCACTGTACAGTAAACCCAGAACACTTTCCCCAGGGCATCAATGCCCCTCTATTGAGACCATGACAAAAGCAGTGGGGTTCCAGGACCCCCTGCACTGGCCTGTGGCAGCACAAAACCACAGTGGGTGAGTGGTGATGCCCACAGGCACTGCACTTACTGGTGTTGAACGAGCCAGTGGGGCAGACGGGTGGCAACGTTGACAGATCTGTAGGGGTGCTCAGGGTAACGTCTGAGGTCTGGGTTGAGCTCGTGGTGGGGGAAGAGGGCTCAGTGCCTGGGCAAAGCAATGTTATGTTAGTGCTGTCTGCAGAGGTGCAGGATGTTCTTGCAGCTGGGGACAAACTGAGCCTAAGTGAAGACACCTACATGAAGCCACCCTAGGACATGCCCAGAATCCCTGTGGGGATTTGTCCCTATGAACATGTCCCTGCCTTCCAGATGCCCCAGGGGTGAACCCACCCATGACCACAGCCCAGGTCCCAGATACTGTCACGGTACCTGGAGTCAGCTCAGTAGATGGGGAGCTCATGGGCATCTCTGTGCTGACAGCGGGGCTGGACATGGTGTCTGTCACAGTTGTCCAGGGCTCAAATGAAGTATCTGTTGTTGGGGTGGAAGGAGGTATGGTGGAAGATGGGCTGCTGTCAGTCCCTGGGGATTCACCGGACCAGTCTGGGGTGGAACTTTCTGTTTCGAGGGTGGCTGTGGTGATGGAGTCAACAGTGGGCAGCCATGTCGAGGACTCCATAGGTATTGAGGAGGTAGGGGGAGGTGAGGACGTGGTTGCTGTCACACCCACGGCAGTTGTCTCTGCAAAGAGGTTGGACAGTGAGATGCACAAGGGTTGAGGGTGAAAGGCTGAGTCCATGCCTGTTCCGGGGGTGGCACAGCATCACCATGAGGTCCCCAAGGAACTCAGAGCTATGCATCAGACATGGATCACTGGGAGTGGAGATTCACCATCCTGCATGGATAAACACATGGATGCCCTGAATGGGCATCAGTAAGGCAGGCCATGTAAATCCCTATCTTGACAGAGTAGGAACAAGCCATGGGCATTACCAGTCTCAGGGTAGAAACTCCTGCAGGCACCAATCCTAAGACCCATTCCACCACTTTCACCCATCCCTGGAGGAAGTCAGACAAACCCGTCTGACAGGAAGAGCCGAGCAGGAACTGGTGACCGTGAGACGGTCTGGAAATGCAGCAGCAGCAGTTTACACAAACCTCTCTGCTGCAGATAGTCAGGAACTGATAGCAGTGGGTGTAAATAATGGCAATGAGGGAAGCAGCCCCACAAAGGAACAAATCCTAGCTTGCAGCTCTGCGTAAGCCGCTAGAGACGTGCTATGACCCACGAAACTCTGTGAGGGGGTTGTGAGACACTGGAGGACCATCCTCTCTTCCCATGTGCACCCTGTGCGAGGGCAGTGTGCTGTCCCCAGCAAAGCTCAGAGGTCTGTAACCCTCTTCAAAGGATGCACAGGACAGCCTGGCTTCCTGGACCTTTGTCAAGGGGTGTCTGTGAGGATTCCCAGTGTTCCCAGCACAAATCCAGTGAGTCTGGGGCTCTGCTTGTATGAGGATGGAAAACCGAGCCACAAGCTGCCATCTGCTTTCAGCCAACATAGCCAGAAACCTCCAAAGCCCCCAGCAGTCACTCCCTCCCTGCACACAGCAGCTGGTTAAATAACAACATAGAGAAGGGCAAAGGTCTGATCCCAGCCCGTGCCAGGTGGGTGTCTGCACCTAAGGGCTTCATCCTCACACAAAGGAGGAGCCATAAATCCACCTCTATCACCCGTTTAGCAAACAGCACTCCCAGCATTTCACACACACCCCCACACATACCCCACACGTGTGGGATCACTCCCGAGCACCCTGGGGAACAATGCTTCCCTCTCACCACCCACCACATGGAAAGCACCACATCCCACTCAGCCCTTACCCAGAGCAAGGTGCAGCACGGCGAGGCAGGTGAGGCTCAGCAGCAGCAGCAGCAGAAAGGGCAAGGGCAGGAGCAGCCCCCCTCTCTGCCCAGCCATGTCCAAGTGAGCGGGTTACACCCCCACAGGCACCGCTCCAAGTGCTCCCCACAACCCCTGCCCTGGGGTTTCCACGTCTCCTTTGACCGGCAGAGGAGGAGCATCCAGGTGGGTCCTTTTACTCCCCAGGTGCTGGCAGCAAAGCAGGGGGTTCCACCCCACACGGATACTCCCAGGGACTGGTGCAATGCCCAGCAGACATCAATTGCACTGCTGGACCGGAGCAGACACGAGCAGTGGGCAGAGCAGGCCAGCAAGGCCACAATTACCACAGTCCCTGCAGCCGGCGACTGTGCCGTCCTCTGCCTGCTGAGGAGAGGGTGACAAGAGAAAAAAGCCCAGGGAAGCAGCCAGGCTACCTGGAACCGTCCCTGTGCTTCACCACAGGGGTGATGTTTGGTGGTGGCTCCCAGCACCAACGCCCTGGGGAGACAACAGCCAGCTCTGTCTGAGCGTGAGGAACTGGCCGAGAGAACAGGCAGCGCTCAGGAAGGGCGTGCTCCAGGCTAAGAGTTTGTCCCCTGGGCTGTCTGTACAGGCATCACTTCCCCATGTCACAGCGTATCACGGCTGAACTATACTGCTCACAGCTGGAGCTTCCTTCTTCTCGGGGTCAGGGACAAGACGAGTCAGAGGCGCCTGCAGGCACTGGGCCAGGTACAGGCATTCCATAGGCAAGCAGGCAGGCATGCTGGAGGATTGTCAGGACATATCTGCCCTGCTGCTGTACAGGTACAGCACTGCTGGGCACAGGCACACAGAGGCCATCACCACAGTACAGGCACCCTGATGAGGTGCTCTCACACCGTGGGCATTAGGCCAGGATGCCTAGGTTGCGGGTACTCTGTGAGGATACAGTTACTCTGCAGGGGTACAGTGACACCAGGGATAAGTGCACAGCCAGGGGCACAGTCTCCCTGCCCTGGCTGAGGTGCATGGAGCGGGGTGTCACCAGAGTGCATCTGCAGTCCCAGGGTAAAGGCTCCTGCAAGAGCCACCAGGATAGTCACACTGCCAGGACATGGGTGCCCAGTAAGTGGCACTGCCAGGGTACAGCTGCCTGGGGGGACTGCTGGGGTACAGTCACACTTGTTGAGGTACAGGGTACATGCAGTCTCACTGCCAGGATACAGGCTCACTGCCAGGGGCACAGCCACACAGCCATGGCACAGCTGCAGTGCAGCCATGCAGTTGCAATAGTCACACTACCACATGCAGTCAAACCATGGCACAGTCACACTGCTAGGCACAGTCATACCAAGGCACAGTCACACTCCAGCATGGGACCCATCCACTGGCCTGCAGAGCCTGGAGATGGGCTGGGCTGTGGCAAAGGAGGTGGGTGCCTGGCTGAGCTGGATGGGACTTTCCATGGGGATTTGCCACCCTGATCCTGCCCCTGGGTGCCCTGTAGCTGCACTCACCAGTGGTGACAATGGGCGTCTCAGGTGCTGTCAGGGTGAAGGTACAAAGGATGGTGGTGGCTGTGGTCCCAGCTGTGGTCCCAACTGGCTGGCTGGAGGAAGGGGTGCTCTTGGCAGACACCGTGCTGGTAATGAGAGAGGTTGTGGTGTCTGATGGAGTCGTCAAGGACTCCTCCGAAGTGTCTGTCAGTGCTGGTGTGGTGGGAGACAAGGTGGTGCTGGTCCCTGAGAATGTGCTGTCAAGCAGTGTGGTTGTGGCTGGCCCTTGGTGGGTGCTGGTGCCAAGTGTGGTGCCCTCCCAGGTGGAGGTGAGAAGAGTAGAGGTGGAGGTAGGCAGCGTGCTCATTTCAGATCCAAATGAGCTGAGAGCCAGGGCTGTGCTGGTCCCCACAGATGTGACATGGGTTGTCTTGGGAGAGGTGGATGTTATAGCCATGGAGGCTGAAGTTGGGGTGCTGGTGGTGGGCCCCACCACTGTTGGGGTGCTGTTGGTGGGCTCCACCACTGTTGGGGTGCTGGTGGCGGGCCTCAGCTCAGGCGACCCAGGAGTGCTGTGGGTAGTGCTGCTCGTCTCCGTTGGTGTGGTGAAGCTGGACACTGTCGGGCTGCTCCCCTCAGGTGCAGCAGCACGGGATGTGAAGGCATCCATTGGCATCTCCGGGGTGGAGGTTGCAGGACTGGAGGGAGGTAGGGTGGCTGCAGCGTTGGGCAGCAGTACCATGGATTCTGTGGGTGTCAAGGAGATAGGGAGAGTCAGGGATGCAGGGACTGTCATGTTTTGACAGTGGTCCTTGCAAAGAGGTGGGAGAAGGCACACAAGGGCTGGCAGTGAAAGGCTGAGATCCTGACTGTGCTGGGGATGGTGCAATGCCACCACTGCCATGAGCTGCCCAAGTCTCACATCAGCCATGGATTGTCAGGACTGGGGATTTACCATCCTGCATGGATCAAACACATGGATGCCCTGAATGGTAGACCACATAAATCCCCAGTCTGACCAAGTAGGATGCCATGGGTATCTCAGGGTGGAAACTCCTACAGGCACCAGTCCTAAGACCCATTCCACCACCTTCACCCATCCCTGGAGGAAGTCAGACAAACCCGTCCAACAGGAAGAGCCAAGCAGGAACTGGTGACCGTGAGACGGTCTGGAAATGCAGCAGCAGTTTACACAAACCTCTCTGCTGCAGATAGTCAGGAACTGATAGCAGTGGGTGTAAATAATGGCAATGGGGGAAGCAGCCCCACAAAGGAACAAATCCCAGCTTGCAGCTCTGGGCAAGGCCATGAGAGACCTGTTGTGACCCTCTCTGCAAGGAGGTTGAAGGATGCAGCAAGAAAGGACCTATGGCTGTAACTTGAGGCTCTCAGGAAGTACAACCCTCAGGTTTATTCCCTGGACTCAACTCAACGCTGCTCTTGCTTTGCATCAAGTGCAAACGTTGGGTGGCATTTGAAGCTTCTCAGGCCCAGTACATCCTGGTGATGTTACCATCTGGGTAGGGCCGTTTGGTGCTGCCAGGCAGGTTGTAGCAAAGGCAAAGAGCCCAGCAGGAATCAAGGTTCCGCAAGAGGGTCCTGCTGGGTCCAAGGTCTTCTCTGCCCAGAGGGAGACCCAGATGAGAGGCAAAAGAAATAAAGCCAAGCTTGTCATTCATGTTTTGCAAAGCACTGCCGTGTTTGCTCACTTGGATGGGGCTGAGATGTTGGAGAGCAAACAGCACCGACAGTTTCACCCCTGTGAGTGAAGCCACCTCAGAACGACACCACCCTCGAGAATGACGCTCCTCACCCTCCACCCGCCCCACAGATAGCACCACACAACACCCTTACCCAGCACAGCGAGGCTCAGCAGCAGGGGCAGCCCTCCTGTGCCCCCACACATGTCCAAAGCCAGCACCCCCATGCCTACAAGGTGGGCGACCTGAGGGTGCAGGGCGAGGGGAAGGTGCCAGCGGGGAGCTGCGCTGCCGAGCGATGGCCGAAAGTGGCTGGAGCTGCTTCCTCGTTCCCGGGGGCAGGGAGAGGTAGGGAGGGAAGGGGAGGCACCAGCGGGCACTAAGGCACCTTCCGGGCAGGTGCAGCGCCGGGCACATCAGCGCGGTACCTGCGCCCTGGGCGGGGGGCGGTCCGGGCGCTGAACCCGCGCCCCGCCAGCATCAGACCACGCCCGTGGGCACGGCCCTTCCACACGGGCACTGCCCTTCCACACGCCCACGGCTTGTGTAACACCCCGGGAACCGCGTGGCTGCCGGTGGGGAGCGGAGTCGGGGTCGGGATGGGGATCGGGGTTGGGGTCGGGGATCGGGATCGGGATCAGGGTCGAGGTCGGGGTTGGGATCGGGAAGCAGGAGCAGATCGGCCCAGTGACCGGAATGGGCACGGCACCGCTATCCCCCGGTGCCCGAGGAGCAGGATGGGCAGGGGACCAGCATCCCCCGGGGACCGGGCGAGTCAGCACGGTCGCCTTTCCCTCGCAGCGGCAGCCGCGGCGCTCCCGGCGCTGGCCCGGGCGGTCCTAAGGATGCCGCGGGGACAAGGGAAAAGAAAGGCCGCGGTCACGGAGGTGCCACGCGTGTCTCGGAGGAGGACGGAGGAAGAGGAGGCAATGCAGGAGGCCCGGCGGAGGGCGGCCCCGTCCGTGCGAGAGTTCAAGTACAACAAAAAGCGGGTTCGCCTCGTCTCGCAGGGCTCGGACCTGAAGGATGATGCTAAGTGCATCCTTTACTGGATGTGCCGGGATCAGCGGCTACAAGGTGCGATCCAGCTGGCAGGGAGGGCCGGGAAGCAGAGCTCCCATGACCCTGGTCCCTTCCCCCGGTATGCCTTGGAGCTGGCCCTCCTCTCTGCAGGGGCGTCTGGGGGGAAACTTCTTGTGAACCCCATCCCTGTCCCTTCAGTGAAGCATCCTCCTGACACTGCCCTGTGCGATTTCTCCCCAGATAACTGGGCTTTCCTCTATGCCCAGCGCCTGGCCCTCAAACAGGAGCTGCCCCTGCATGTCTGCTTCTGCCTGGTGCCCAAATTCCTGGAGGCCACCATCCGGCACTATGATTTCATGCTGAGAGGCCTGCGGGAGGTGGCTGAGGTACAGCCAGGGCATGTCCATGCTGGTGGGACAGGGCTCCTGGGGAAGGGGGGAGGCAGAGGTGTCCCTTCAGTGGTTGGTGGTGGGGTGAGGTCTGCAGAGCTGTGGACTGTCCCACAGCCCTTTCCCTGTTGCTGCAGGAGTGTGCAGAGCTGAACATCTCCTTCCACTTGCTGCTGGGCTATGCCAAAGATGTGCTGCCTGCGTTTGTGGTGGAGCATGGTGTGGGTGGGCTGGTGACAGACTTCAGCCCCCTCCGCCTCCCCAAGCAGTGGGTGGAAGACGTCAGAGAACGGTTGCCAGAGGATGTGCCGTTTGCACAGGTGGGTGTCAGCACTCTGGGAAAAGTGAGATGTGGGAGAAACTCATCTCCTGTGTTTTGTGCACTGGAGTGACCCGAGCAGAGAGCATGTGTGTCACATAGTCAGGACCATTTGATTCTCACCCCCTTCTCCACGGCTTTGCTTCCCAGGTTGATGCCCACAACATTGTGCCCTGTTGGGTGGCCTCCCCCAAGCAGGAGTACAGCGCCAGGACCATCCGGAGCAAAATCCACGCTCAGCTCCCCGAGTTCCTCACTGAGTTCCCTCCGGTTGTTTGTCACCCATATTCCCCCTCCTGCTCTCCAGAGGTACCAGCAGGAGACACCTCCAAACCCATTCATGGCCTGTCTCAGGCCTGTTTTGTGATCCTGGGAGGGGTTGGCAGGGGGTGGGAAAAGTGACCTGCCTGAGGTCACACACAGATGGTGTGGAAATGGGGATGCCCTGGAGAAGGGGAGGTTCCCACCTCATTCATTCAATTCCAACATCTCTGCCATGCAGATGACTAGTTAAGAGGAGAAGGCTGACATGGGCTGGGGACTTCCTGGCTAGGGACACCCAAGGGACATAACACTCTGGACAGAAAGCCCTGGCTGAAGAGCATCTGCAAATGTACTCACTGCTTGGTCGCCACCCAGCCCATTGCTTGGGAGGCCTGTTATTCCAGCTTGCAGGTGGACCACACCGTGAAGGAGGTGGAATGGGCAACCCCTGGCACAGCTGCAGGGCTGGCTGTGCTGAAATCCTTCATCACAGAGCGGCTGAAATCCTTTGGCTCCCACCGGAATGATCCCAACAAAGCGGCTCTCAGCAACCTGTCCCCATGGTTCCACTTCGGTGAGTGTCCCCACGCTCTGCAGGAGGACTGAGTGAGACAGCTTGGACTGGCAGCCTGACTTGCTTCTTCCCCCTGTCCCCAGGCCAGGTTTCCACCCAACGAGCCATCCTGGAGGTGCAGAAGCACCGGCACAAGTACAAGGAGTCGGTGGATGCGTTTGTGGAGGAGGCCGTGGTGCGGCGGGAGCTGGCTGAAAACTTCTGCTACTACAATGACAACTACGACAGTGTGGAGGGTATCGTTGGGTCATGTGGGCAATGCTGGGGGCCAGGCTGGTACCCAGCTGGTCACTCCAACTTGGCAGTTATATTTCTGCTAGGAGAAGGGCTGTGGGGACACTAATGTCCCATCATTTGGTCCCTTCTGGAGATAGGACAGGAGCTGGCATGTGCCCTCAGTAGTCCTGTTCTCCGTCTCTTCCTTGGGACCCTGCAGGGGCAGGTTGCTCAGTGTTGTTTCTCACCTCTTGCTCACAGGTGCCTATGACTGGGCGCAAACCACCCTGAAAGTCCACGCCAAAGACAAGAGGCCTTATCTCTACAATCTGCAGGAGCTGGAGCAGGGGACCACACATGACCCACTCTGGAATGCTGCCCAGGTACTGCCCCACATCTTCCCCTCATACTGCTGAGGTTTTTCCCGAGGGGCAGAGATGACCTGCCACTAACTCACCCCTGTGTCTGTTCCTATCTCCCCAGCTCCAAATGGTCCGCGAGGGCAAGATGCATGGCTTCCTGCGGATGTACTGGGCCAAGAAGATCCTGGAGTGGACCCGCTCCCCTGAGGAGGCCCTGAAGTTTGCCATCTACCTCAATGACCGCTACGAGCTGGACGGGAGGGACCCCAATGGATACGTAGGCAAGCTGCAGGATAGGGGCATGGGGTGGGGGGTCTTATCTGTGATGGCCAAGGCTGCAGTGGTGGGGAGGGAGGCAGGGGCTCTCTGCAGGCAACCCAGCCCATACTCCAGCCCATCCTGCTTTACACTCACATCCCACTTGCTGTCCATGTGCCTCTGAGCAAAGGGGAGAGCTGACACTCCATCCCCATGCCCTGCAGGCTGCCTCTGGTCCATCTGTGGAATACACGACCAGGGCTGGGCAGAGCGAGCCATCTTTGGGAAGATCCGCTACATGAACTACGCCGGCTGCAAGCGCAAGTTTGACGTGGACCAGTTTGAGCGTCGCTACATCCCTGCACACTCCCAGTGACGGGCACAGCTGTGCCTTGAGAGGGCTTGTGCCCCTCTGTGCTGGGGCAGATGTGCCTTTGCCAAGGTGCCAGCTTGCAGAGATCACCCTGGACACTGTTGGAGGGCTCACTATAAGAGCAGCAAGCCCCCAGGCTTTTGCAGGTCTGTTCTCTAACATCATACCCTGCTCAAGCTGCCATGCTGGGACAGCATGCCTGTCAAATATTTTCTACAACCACAATGGTCAGGATAGCCCAGATCACTGTTGCTGCTGCTAACCATAGCTTAGATTTCAGCTGAGTAGGGTTTGTCTGGGGAAAAAACCCTCAGAAAGTGGCTCCTCATGGAGCTGTGCTGTGCTGTGCTGTGCTGTGCTGTGCTGGCAGATGCATTCTTCAACAGTTGTTTTGAAGTTTACAGTTTCTATCACCTGTGTTGATGGTGTTTATGGGGTGATGCACGACACTGCTGTGAGGGGAAAGCTGGGCTGCACGCAATGGGGATGCAAGCAGGGACAGAGCAGCCAAGGCCAGGCCCCTGGGCCCCTCTGCCAGCAGCAAAGGCAGGCTCAGGAAAGGAGAGGCTTTACAGAGCCCCTCATTCAGTGGCTTGTGCCTCCTGCCCTGAGTCCAGTGGGCAGGTTGCAGGGGTAAGCCACAAACCTTATGAATTAATCAAGGAGTGGTGACAATAACCCCCTCCCACTGACATGTGGGGATGCATTACCAGCTGTACAAGCTGTCCTCTGCATTGCTCCCTGCCATCAGGAGCACTCCCTACCTGCCCCATGACCTCAAAGCAGGATCACACCATTACCCCACGTAAAACAATGTCACACCACAACTGGATCCCATATTAACTTAGTTTATTAAGGACGGCATTTTACTTGCTATGCTGTGCAACAACAATCCTGTGGGGAGGGCTCCAGTTGACAGCTGGGGCAGCCCCTTGCTCTCTCTCACAAAGAGCTCACTGCCTTGGCCAGGTCCAGTGTTAGTTGTAGCATCAGTGCTGGGCAGCAGTGTCAGTGCTGGGCACAATCCTGCCCTGGAAACCTCCGCCAGGTTTGCAAGTTCTGCTGCTTCCAGACACAGTCCATGGCGGAGGATGGAAACCATAGCTAAGCCAGAATTCCTTCCCTCTTCTCTAAATGTACTCAGTGCTTCTAGAAAGGGACATGGGCAGCCACTCAGCTGCAGTCCCATGACATTAAAGTGCTTCAAACAAAATAGAGTGGATGGAGATGTGCTGCAGAGGCAGCTCCAGGGAAGGGGATGCCACATCGGGGCAGCAGCAGGAGGGCTTGGCTCGGGGTAGGGGACAGGCAAGACTAAGGCAGACCAGCATCTGGCAGCCCCAGGACTTATAGAGACAGAGAGTGAGCAGAAGAGCAGCTGCTCCACTGGGAAAAACAAGCAGAAGCAAGACACAAGGCAGCAAAAGCCCCAGGGGAACAAGTGGGAAGCTGAACCCCATTTCCAGGACTCTCAGGATGCTGCAGGCAGGGCAGAGATGCTGCTGTGCAGCAGCCTGGCCTCCAGCAGCAAGGCTTGCAGCCACCCTCCCTGATCAAGTCCTGCAGCCACCTCTCCTGGTCCCAGACTCTTCCTCTCTCCCCAACCCTGCCACCCCCACAGGAAGAGCCCATGAGGGGTCACATCCCAGCCTTGAGTCAGGGCACATGCTGAAAGAGCCACTACCCCTCGACACCTTCTGCCAGTGCGTTGCTCCCCAGTCCCTCAACACCCTTCTCACACATGCACAGGCCACACGGTCCTTCCAAACACCCCACATCCCACCCATGCTAAGGTGCTGCTGGACACTCCTCTGTGCCATAGGCTAAAGCATTCACCGTGCCACAAAGGCACCTCCTTGACTAACCACAAGCCCCAGGGCACAGAGCTCACCTTGTACCTCTGGGTCTGACCCTGCAGAGCTGTCAGTCATGCAGGCAGCTCTGCATCAGTGAGGAACCAACCCTTTGCAGCACTGCAGTGCCAAACCCCTCTCGCTCCATGCACCCCCATTGCAAACAGACTGCCTGGTTACCACAGCCAGGAAGCTTTGAGGCTTTGCTTGGCTCAGGGACCCCTCTCCCAAGGGGAGAAGGAGATCTGCTGGGAGAGGGGACACCTGGCAAATGCCAGCTCCATCCAGGAGTGAGGAACCAGGAGTAGGATAGCCCTGGAGAATTTATACTGGTGAGTCACAAGCAGAACGCATGCCCCCTAAGGAGGCATTTCAAGCAGCACCTCCTTCAAGGGGGGAACACACAGTTAAAAATACAACCACATTAAAAAAATAAAACCAAATCAACAGATTAAAAAACAAAAACCCAACCTAAAAGAACAAACCGAGACAGAGACTTGGGGGATGCAGCTGGAGGGCTGAGCCTTCATCTGCATCCCAACAGGTCTCAGGCAGAAGGCAGCTGCACACAAGGCAGGACCTGGTGCCACCAGAGTGAGGTCCCATGTCACCCTCAGAGGAGGATGTGTTCCTCCAGGAGGACAGACTGGCAGCAAGAGGAGGAAGTAGGGTTGGAAGCCTGTATCCCATGGAGGCAGATCCTAATGGAACCATGGGGATCTGCCTGCCAAAAGCCCATCAGCACCAGTCCCCGTGTGCAGCTGCTCCAGGGGCAATGTCCCACTGCAGTACAGGCTGCAGGCAGAGGACAGGGAAATCTGGCATTTCCACCATTGCCACCTCCTCTGCTCTGATCCTTGAGGGAGAGCAACTGCTCTTGGGTAGTGTCCCACACTAGCTTTCAGAAAAGGAACTGCTAAATGTACAACCAACCCCAAACTCCCACCCTCCCTCCATGCACACAACCCCCAGCAGCAGAATGGAGCATGAGAGAACTCTGAGAGCTGATTCCCTCCTCCGAGGAGCAGATGTGGCCAGAGCTTCCTGGTGTAGAGCTGATGAACACAAAGTGCTGATCCTTCAGGGGACCCTGCTGGGCTTGGAGCAGGGCACGGCAACAGGCAGCACAGCCCTGCCTGGTCCATCATGAACAACTGCTTGGAAAAGGTCTCTGTTCTGCCTGCAGGACAGGCAGGAGCAGCTGCCTTTCCCCAAGCAAAGGCATCAGGGAATGCGAGCAGTACCTGGAGCAGATCCGGAAAATGGAATATGCCGCTTTCCCAGCACAGCACTGCTGCATGGGGGAAAACAGATCCCTTCAAGACAGTGCTCCAGGCCTCCCAGTAGTCCTCCTTATCTCCAGTCTGCGTGGCTCAGTCTCTGGTGATGAAGGCCACACACATAAATAAACCCACAATATGCTCCTTGGCTGTAACATGCTCATGTGGCTGCCACTGCCTCTGGCTCCTCCAGCTCATCTTCATAGTCCGAGATGTAGGACTCCATGCTCTGCTTGGCCATCAGCTCCCTCCGGGCTTGAAGACGCTCGCAGCGGGGACAGCGTGTGGATTTGAAGCAGGATTTGTGGTAGCAGGCTTTGCACTCTGTGGGGGAGAGCACAGCTGAGAGCTGGTGGAGGCCAGACTGCCTGACACTCCTCACCTCAAGTCCCTGCACCAGCTTGCAAAGCCTTTGGGAGCACAGGAGGGAGGTTTTCTGCTCCACACAAGGTCCCTCCCCAAGCTTTCCTGATACTCCAAGAAAACAGTGACTTTGCCCCAAGTTTTCCCTGGCACTGCACTTGCCAAACCAAGGCTTGCATGTTGTCAGGAGCTATTTTAAGCCGGTTCAGAGGTTGGTCCCAAGCTGTAGGGACAAGCTCTACACAGCTATGGTTCTGTACCTCCTGTTAGCACAAATGCCACTCAGACTGGAGGCAGGCCTTGGTGGCTCCCAGGGCTGTCTCCTCCCTCTTTCTCCTCAGTATCTCACCTTCACAAGTCCTGCATTTGTTGAGCTCAAAGGGGAAGATGATGTCATTCTCATTCTGGCAGAACTCACAGATGAAGCCTTTGGCTTGGCACAGCTGGAAGGAGAAAAGATGAGGAAAAAACAGCTACATGTTCATGTCTGTGGCAAGCAGGGGAGGAGGTAGAGCAGAGCAGAACAGCAGGACACAGTGCCTTGCTCTAACCACATGGGACAGCCCTTCATCAGCTGGAGGACAGGAAAGCAGAATCTATGTATGTCAAGGGTGGGGGAGAGCCAAAATGGGGTAACAAACATCCCATACATTCTGGATAGGAGCTCTGTGGAGCAGGCTGGAACAGTTAGTGTTGAATTACTAATTTGGTGGCTGCCTTGCATGTCAAAGCCTCCCCATCGGTCACCTCTGCAGCAAACCCTGCTTCCAGGGGTGCTCCCAAGGGGCAGAGCCATGCAGGAGGCAGGTGAGGGAGGCCTTACCATGCACTTGTCAATGTGCAGGCTGCCTGCCTTCAGGAGCTCTGTCAGGCGAGGCACCAGGTCCCCTTTCTTTGTGGCGCTGAGGTCGCTCAGTGAGTAGAGATGCAGATCCTCTGTCAAGTGGCCAGGCACCGTGTCAAAGGAGTCCAGGAGGCTGCAAGGACAGAGAAACCAGAGTTCAGAGCAAAGCAACTCCACTAAGGCCCCTCTCTTTGCTCCTTCTGCCTTCTCTCCACCTCCACTCCTCTCTCTCCCTGCTGGTCATTGCATAGGCTGCACAGATTTCTAGTGCAAACTGCCACGGGACAGAACCAGGAGAGGAAAACAGCCTCATCTCACAGCCTGGGACTCACTCTTTAGCTAGTCGGCACGTCTTGAACATGTTCTTCATGTGGAAAAGCTGGATTCGCAGCAGCTGTAGAAGAAGGGGGGACAAAGAATCAGCAAACAGCACAGTCCTTGGACAAGCAAATCTGTCCCATGCCCCGTGCTAGTGAAACAACTGCTGTTCCTCAGCTGCTGCTCCCCTGTTCCCCAAGTGTTTACACCACACAAGGCAAGGCAAGCACAACTGTTGTCATGTGCTTCAGGAGATAAACTGGAGCCCAGCTGGATACCAGCCAGAAATTCCTTTTGAAATTCCTACATCACTGAAGAACGAAGAAGCGATGACTGGAAAGACACAGTGATGAGGTTTTAAGCCTCAAAAACTGAAGTATCTGCTTCTTACCAGCTTCCCTGGAATATGGTTTACAGTTGGCAGTCACCCACCTCACCCAAAACCCCACTCAGGAAGGCATGGAAAGGGTCTTACCGACACTTGGTTGAGAGCCTTCACTTTCCGGTACAGGGCAGGGTTGATATCCTGCACGTTGAAGAGCGGGTCACTCCAGATCTTGCTCAGCAGGTCCTTGGAGAAGTTGCTCACATAGTACTTGCTGAAGTCCCACTTGCAGAGGATGCGGCTGGGGATGACGGTCTGGGCGTTCTCGTGGCAGCACTGGCAGAAATACCTTCCCAGGTACTCGCAGTACCGCAGCCGCTTGATGTAATCTGGCCAACCCCAGACACACAGAGGGGTCAGCCCAGGCACGGGCTCTGCCCAGCCACAGACTGCACCCTCGGTGTTGCTCAGCATTTAACAACAAGCAAGTCACTCTGCCTTGCTGGTGTATCCTCCACCCCTGAGTGATCAACACTGGGGTCTCCAAGCACCCCTCTGACTGCAAAGGGACCACAGTCCAGCCTCATGCAGCCACATAAACCTACACATTTAGGGAAGAGCTCTGCAGCTGTACCCATGACAGAACCTGCTGGAAGCTTGAGGATCCCAACAGAGGACTTTGCCACAAGAGTCAACATTTGAAATGTTCTCCAAAGGACAGGCTGGCTGCACTTTGTCTCCACCAGCCCTTCTGGACATGGAGGGTCCTCCGTGGATGGTGCACATCAAAGTGCAGGCAGAGCTGGCAAAGGCGGTGTACTGCCTCAGTGACCTTGTGCTGAGCTCCCCCCCCATCCCCCCACTCAGCATCTTCCCACTTGTTCACAGGTTCTTCCCCACTCTCCAGCTATGGGTCAGACTCCCAGCACTCACCAGGATCAGTCCGGATGCCACAGCCTGCACACCGGTAATTCTGCTTGGCCACGGCCACCTTCCTCCTGCCAAGAGACAGACGACAACATGCATGAGCCCAGACCTGGTGGCACCTGGCTGGGTACTGGCACAGGTCTGGGATGTTTGTGTGTGGACAACAAATCCAAGGAGAAAAGCCCTATTGTGTCCTGGTCCACACCAAAGACATCGACTGCAGGCACTGGCTCCCTCTCACCATCCCATAGTGGGGACCACCATGGATTTACCAGACTCAGAGCAGGGAATCTCCATTAGTCAAGTGGGAAGGAGAGGATAGGCAAGGTTGGTGTTGATGGAAAAGGCTGGAAAGGGCAGCTGGTGCAGGTCCTTACGTTGGGGCAGGGTGAACATTGAAGATGATCTGTGGTCGCGGCGGGGCCCACTCCAGGTTTCCACGCACCCGAATCCTCAGTTTGTAGATGTCAGCGTGTTCTCCATCATCAGGAGAGATGGGCAGAGAGTCAGGGATGGGCAGGAGCTGGGAGAGGCAGGCAAGAGGGTCAGATCCCTGTCTGGTATCACAAAGTATAGCTGGCTGCATTGACAGAAGCCTGCAACTGCAGCGCTCTGGAAAACTGCCAAGCACTGAACTGCTGCTCCACCTGAAAGGGGGCTGGACAAGAGTTCTCCCCAGGGATCTGGGCACTCTGATGTAGGAGGCTGCTGTGGCAGAGCTGTGCTTGTCTGCACCCATCTCCAGAGCCCAGACAAACCCCTTCTTCCAGTTCCAGAAAGAGATCACTAGGATGAGCAAAGCCTCTCAGAAGTGGGGTGAAGCCACGGGGTTCAGGGAAGAACAAATGCAATTGGTGACAGGGACTCACAGCCTTACCTTCTGTGGGGCATCATGCTCAGGGACCAGCCACTCCAATTCAGAGGCAGCTGGGAGCTGCATGCCTTCAAACTGCTTGAGCAAGCCCATGGCCACAGCCTCTGCAGAGTTGGAATTGAGGAAGGAGTGGGATCTAGACAGCAAAGGGAGTGGTTAGTACTGGATCTCACAGCTGTGCCCTCCTCCCAACCCCCAATGCCAATCCCAGCTCAAGCTGTATAGATGCTCCCTTCAACTCTGGTACCTTATTTCTGCACTGCTACACAGGCTTAAAATTGATATATGTGATTGATTTGTGTCATTGCAGCTGTCCCCAGTTCCCCCTTTGGGTCACAGCACAGCAGTGACAGTTGGAGAGATGGTGGCAACACTATATAGACTAACAGGCTGTCCTAACTGAGAGGGGGAGGCAGGGGAGGCTCAGAGCCAGCAGCAAGATAGAAGCCAGTCCAGATGCTTCAGGTTATCACCAGACTCTTACCTACTAGGAGGTATAGGAATTTCTCCTGACACCAGTCTATATCATATCATCTCATGTGAATATCCTGATGATCCCAGGTATTGCTTCCCAAATTTAAGACTAGAACCCAGTGCCCAACTGCTAAGTAAAGGGAAGAAGGGAGGCAGGAGGGAAGGAGTACTCCAATGCAAAGCAGCAACTGATGCAAGTGGAAGAGCAAAGTTAGGCAAGGAGAATTTGGTACCAAGATGTGTCAACCATGAGTTGAAGACGTACATGGAGTCCGAGGAGAGAAAGGACTTCCTGGAGTCGGGGTTCCTCTTGATGTCTGCATCTGAATCACAAACAGACAAGGTGGAACAGATAGGGCAGAGCAGGGGAATACACTAATTTCAAACCAAAGCTTCAAGGTAAAACTCATCAAGCTGTTCAAAAGCATGTGAACTACAGCATCAACTTCTACCAGTGGCACTGAGCAGCAAGGAGGGGTGCAGTCTAATCAGTTGGCTGTCAGAGTTACAAGGGAAAGGTATAGTGGGATGCTGTAAAAACAGCCAGCCCAGGGCTTGGGGGAGACACGTGGCTGCTGGTACAGGTCACACACCAAGTCCTAGCAGTGACACGGCCTGAAACAGAGCACACACGTGAGCTCAGAGGGCAGGACTGCAGGGTTAGCAAGAAGGGTTAGTAGCTCTCTACATACAGTATAGATGCTGGAGGGGATTAGCAATGGGATGCAGAGTCCTTTTCTCTACTTGACTGCAAACTGTAAGATCAGACAGTGGCTGTGGCACAGCTTGTCAGTGACTGCACAGCCAGGGCTGGCAGCCTGTGCCCAGCACTCCACAGACACACCGACACCTCTGCAGAGAGCAGACCAGCAGCCATGGGGGGCCAGCCCTCTGCAGAGGCCACAGACCCATCTCCTGAGAAGGGAGGGGTCCAAGAAGAGGTGCAGGACACTCGGGTCCTGCTCCCTCCACCCCTCCATCAGCTGCCAAACAGCCCCAGGCTGCCCTGCAGCCTCAGGTACTCAGTGGTACCTTCACCACTCATCTTTCTTTCACTCCAGCAGGTGTGAAAGATAGGGGATTCATCTCAAGAGTGGAAGAACCCTGGGACAGGAGACTTCCAGTACCACTATACAAACAGAAGAAGACAGAAGCCCTGCTTCATTGCAGATGGACTTCCAGGAAAATGAAGAGGGCATGCAAGGGAAAGTACTACAGGTCAGGACTGGAGAGAGGCCAATGCCACAACCTTCTGCCCAGCAAGCCTCACGTTTTGTACCTCTGGGGAGCTCTAGGAATGGCCTGCAGTGACAACACCACTCTCAAACACAATCCTGCAGCTTCCCCTGTCCCAGTGCCTGGCATGAGGAGGCACAGCTCAGGGTCCCTGCTCCTCTACTCGAAGCAGGTCGACTAACACAAACCTGCACAGAGCCCACACAGTCCCAGCTAGGCACCTACCAGACACCGAGGCCAAGGGAAGCACAGCCCAGCTGAGCAGAGTGCCAGCCCATCCTGAGCAGAGCAGGACTGCCCTGGCAACAAGTGGAACAAGTCCTGCAGATTTACAGACTCACACTTCTGGAATTCAGAATGGATGCTTGACCCTCATTGTTTGACATCCATTGCTAGAACAGGCACAGGGAAGTATCCTAATGCTAAGGAATCCATGTATCTACATCATGCAAAGAGACTACTAGCACAGAAAACAGGGAATTCAGGCAAACAGCCTCCTGACCATGTAGAGCACCAGCCAGACATACCTGCCATGCTATGGTGCCTTCTGCTCTGGGCAGGAAGGTGCCACGTGGTCCTAGACTATGACAAACATGAGCCAACAGAGGGGTACACACAGTAGTGTTGGCCAGTTGTTACAGGGAGGCAGAGCCAGCACGCTCAGGCATTGACATGGTCTCAGGGATGAGAGGGAGCCAAATCTGATCCTAGGCTCCTGCAGGAGCTAGCACTGGGATTCTGCCACCATTTGCTTCCCAACATTAACTGTAGACACTCCCCAAAAGCTTTGTTAGCTGCCCAAAACATCTCTGCTGCCAATGCTATCACCAGGTGGGATAGCCCTCAGGAGGCTTGTGAACAGCCCCTAAACCCAAGGACACCACCCCAGCCCCCATATGCCAGCATCAGGCCAGCATAAGCCCCACTATATTAAAGTCCTGCTATGTGAACATTGCAGGGCTGACGGGGAAGCTCTAAGCACCAGCATCTCCACCTGAAGCAACGTGCTGGTGCCAAACACCTGACAGGAGAGATCAACAACAGTCCAGCAGGCTGTTCCCCGGCTAAAGCCAAACAGGGGGCACATGAAGAGTATTTAATGTGGCCAGCAGACCAGAAGGATAACCTAGCAGTACTGTAAACAATAAAAACATTAAGCTAGACCTGGCTGCATGTGATCCCAGGGCCTCCAGCATGAACAAACTGCCTGTGTCCTGTCTGATCTCACTACTTCTCACTCCAGGACTTCTTTCTGGAAGAATTCCACTCCAAGTCAAGTCTCAGCAAAATGGGAAGGGCTGTCAGTGGTTCAGATCAGAGCTATGGCACACCAGCTCTGCCAAATCAAGCAAGATAATGCTCCCCCAAGGCACCTGGGATGGAGACCTGGTCCCACACTGAATAAGATTCTGCTCTCATCCAGCCCAGGCTCAGACTTCAGCACCTACAGAGCCACAAAGCTGTGCCACTGCCCTGTCAAGGCTACCTCAGGCAAGACAGGTCTTCACTGCAGCAAACACCTCTGGTACATCCAAAATACTGCACAGCAAAATGGCCTGGGGGATCGAGCCCACAACACTGATCCTCTGCCTCCTCTCTGCTCAATCCTGCCATATCATCCTGCCACAGCTCTTCTTGCTGACGTCTGGATGATACTGGAACTATTGCACTGTTCCAAAACCAGGCAGATTTCTAAGAAGTGTGCACACACACACACACACAGACCTAGCACATACACACACACACACGTGTGCTGCAGGGAGCACCACGGGGTACCTGAGAACAAGGAAGCCATTGACACTGAGAGGCCGTTCTTGGACATTTGAATCAGGTTAGATCCATCGTTACCATCTGTATAACACGGTGATGACAAAACAATTGACTTCAGTGCTTTGGCCAGGCCAAAGAGAAAGGGCATAATACAAGAGCAGCACTCACACCAGGAGAGCCCAGAATTGAACTCACACACCCCTTCGTGGGCTTCAAAACCTCGCCCAAAGCCTCGCCCTCATGGTCTGTAAGGAGGGCTTGCTGTTAACACTCAAGAGACAAGAAGTTTAAAGCTGGAGACTGGACTGCTCATCTTGTTTTTAAAGTCAGAGAGATGGAGGTACTGCCAAGAACTAAGTCATGCACCTCATGGCTCTGAAGGAAAGGGATACCCAGGGAATCAGACAGGTGTCCTGCGCATGATAAGCTCAGCCACCCAAGCTGCCAGGAGCAGAGACTACAGGTCAGGATGTGACCAGCACCCATCACCCAAGAGGTAAGTGGTCAGAGCTATGGCTCCTTTTGCCTGGGGAGGAGAAGAGCAGGATGGCAGCTCTCCCACTTCTCTGTAGCTGTGACAGCTGTTACACGGACCAGGCAATGAAATGGAAACCACCTACCAGCCAGAGGCAAGAAATGCTACAGGGTTACATAGGGTTTCAGAGGGAAGTGTTGCCACCACATGAGAGAAACTGGTTGCTCTGCTTACACTCAGAATTCAGCCATCTGTTTGGAAAAAGCCATTCCAAAGGCCAGTGGGACATGCTCTTCTTCAGTGGGACTGACCTCAATACAACCACACCAAGGAGAAATTTGTCTCTACGCAAGAAGCCAACACAGCCATTCCTTCCTACCTCGGATCTCGTACTCTTCCACATCCTCTGCAGAGCCAGAGTCAGAGAGCCGCATGGAGCCGTGGGAGCTGAACTGGGACCCGCTGTCTGTTGCCAAAAGACCTGGGAGACACACATCACAGCCAGGTCATCAATGGAAGTGGCCTGGAGGCTCAATGCCAGCTATGGTAGAAGGAGATAGCCAGGTACAGCCAGGGAAGGGAGGGAGATGGAGCTCAAGCTTAGAAAACACTATGGGTTCAAAATGAAATTACATTCCATAACTCAGTGCCAGCAGCACACAAGTGTTATCAATGTACAGTATGGGTCCCATATGGTCTTCAGTAACAGCAGTTTCACAAATCTCTGTCCCACCTTGGGAGCAGAATGACTGTTTCCTGGGAATGGGCAGGAATTCAGGATGCTATAGGATAGGCAGTGGAGAGAAAACCCACGTCCCACTAGCTGGTAAATCCAAAACACATCACCCACTGTCTGAGCCCATCTCCTGGCAGGCAGGGAACCGACTGGTGCGGATCTGCTGGCGCCGAATGCGAATCTTTTGTTTAAGCTCCTGGATCTCCTTGTCACTGTCTTCCTCCTCCTCCTCCTCCAGCTGCCGACTCATCATGTTGCATTTCATCAGCTCAATGGCAGCGATGAGAGACTCTGAGATGCTGAAGTGGGCATTCTCCTGCAAGGCAACAGCAAACACATTCAAGGCTATACCATGGACAAACTAGGAGGACTTCGTAAAATCTTCCCCCTATGACAGGAAGGAGTTTATTACTCATGGATGGTGGTAAAAAGATCTTAATCCCTGCCAATCCCACAAAATATGACTTGTATGAAGACCTAGTCAATTAAGCCTTCTTGGGCACCAGAATACTCACAAAATGGATGTGCAACACATCCACTCTGGGGTGTCAGCACATGGGCCCTGAGGAGCCCTAACGTGTTGCAAAGACATGTATATGTGTATATGCTGGACAGGCAGATCCTGGCTACCAGACACCACTGAGGAGCTCAACCTTGAAGTTCTATGCACAGCTCTATAGCAGGAAATACCATGGCATTATGTTCCACACCGAGTGAAGTATCCCTGAACCTGCAGAACTATATGTTCTCCAATGCACCCAGGCTGCCCCTGCCTCCCTCACCTTCTCCAGGTCTGCACAGCTGCCAAAGTCCTGCTCAGAGAGGTAGCTGATGAGGGACTGCCCTTCCGAGGGTCTCCTGAACATCCCTTCCCCCGAGCTCAGATACTGCCCAGAGTCTAGAAAAGCAAGAGACAAAGGTATGAGTGAAGAACCTGCTGCTATCTCCATGTTACCAAGCCCACCCAGCATCCCACAAGCAGGTGGCAGCAGCTGAGGTCACCACAGCTGATGTGGGAGTCTGAGGAGGAGTGAGTGTCCCCACTGAGGCTGGCTGTACTCACCATACTCCATGTAGAGGGAGCTGGGTGTGCTCAGTTCACTGCTCTGGGTGGAAGCAGAGACCGGCCCTCTCCCTCCACCCGGATCACCATGGGACTCTGGAAGGGAAGATGACACCAGGCACACCTCAGTATCCCAGAGGCACCCATCCATTGCACAGGGTGAAATGAAAGGGGCTCGGCATCACACACACAGGCACAAATGGATAGAAAAAAGGAGGAGCATCTTCCTGCTCCATGCCAGCTGAGGGCAAGCCCAGGAGAGGACAAAACTAGAAGGGCATTTCGGGCAGAAAAGAAGGGGAAAGAAGGAAAGAAGCTCCTGAGAGCCATGGAGCAGTTGAGTCCTGAGCCTTCCTCCCTTTACCTCTGAGTACAGCCAGGAGACACAACAGGCTCCAGCAAGCACCTCTTGCCAGTCCCTTGTTCCTGCTGGAAGATCTCTGAGGGAAAAGTTAACCCCCAGAACAGGGAGTCAGGAGAGGAGATGGGGGAAACCTTATGTAGTACTTGACAAATTTGTGGGGCTCCCAGCCCTGCAAAACAGCCTGAGTAAGGGGGCATCTGAAGGACATGCTCTTGCTCCCAAAGAAGCCAGGGTTCCCTGCACATAACCCTGGAGCCTGGATGCAGTGCTCAAGGTGACCTACACGGGCTGTGGGCAGGGCTCTGCCCCACGCACACACTGTGGTGCAATTCCCTGCCAGACTGAGCCGGCAGAGACTGCCAGGAGCTGGCCTGACCAGAGACCAAGAACAGATGGTGCCCTACAGAGCCATGGCCCCAGGGAGCACCTGGACAGAGTGGCTGGGTGACAGAGGACTGCTGAAGGAGACTGAAAACACCCTGACTGGAATGGGACAGGAACATACAGCTCTGGATACGGGGCAGGTGTCAGCTGACATCCTGAGCACAGCAGAAGGGCAACCCTGTCCTCTCAACCTCCTATTCATTTTTGTTCCCAGCTTTGTGCTGTAATTCTGATGTGAATAAAGGCTCCTGATCCCACTAACACCAACCTCTCCCTGCCAAGACCATGAAGCAGCAGTCACCAGGAGGGGGCCTGGGACCAACCCCACCCCACATGCTGGAAGATAAAGAAGGCTTGTCAGGGTGGGAGGCTCTCACATATATTCACTGCAGCCCCCTCAAAACAGAAACCACCTCATGGGATGGATGCCTGGGGAATGCCACATATGACAGAGCCAACTGCTGAAGAGTAAAGCAAGGCAGTGCTCAGCATCATCTGCTGGAGCAGGACACAGGGCTGGACATATCTGAATGCCCACCACCCCCAGGGAGAAGCCTTCCCAGCCACAGAACCCTCAGCTCCCAGATGGGAACTTGACAAATCCAGTGCCACCGTTCAACAGATACAAAATCAAACAGCGCATTTTTTTCAAGCTGCTGACTCTTTTTGCATGTGAGGCAAAGGGATGTCAGCACCCAGCTCCTCTGCTTAGGGGAAAACCTGCCCTGAGTCCAGAACCTGGGAGTCCCAGCTGTGGGTGCATACACAGCTGGAACTCAGCCAACATCAAATGTCCCTGTGTCACAGATCCGCTCAGTCAAAGGAAAGATAAGATGTTCAAGCCCATGTCTGCTTAGCTGCCAGTCCTTATTTGCTAGGTGAGAGATGAAACCCCTCCTGGCTCCCAAGGCAGTGAGTCAAGGGAAGGGCAAGGGATGCATCTCAGGGACTCGGTGGCCAGCACTCCCTAAGGCCATGCAGGGGAACTGGGCACACTTCTGGGTCTGGTCCACTGCTTCCAAAAAACAAGCTGGAATCTTCAGTCAAGCTGCATGCATAAACCTGACCACACTTCAAAGCATCAGTTGGGACACAGCAAAGAATTTTTTTGTTTTCTAGATGGACACTAATGGTTTGATGGCAATCCTGAACTTGATGCAATGATCACTAATGAAGGGCTGTTACACTGGCTCCCAAACCTGCCACTGGATCTTCTATTATAATGGTGATATCCCTGAGGCCTCCTGGGTAGACAGAGGAGGAGAAGGGCAGCGTTAAGGGAGAGAAAACAGAGACAGACTGGTTACTACTCAGCAAGGACCTCCGTTTCTCCCATGAAGGCAGCACCAATGGGACTCCCTCAATCGTCTGTCCCCTCACATCCCACTCTCCCCATCCCCATGCATTCACCCACTCAAGAGCACAGAAGGACCCAGCAGTGGGATGACATCCTACCAGTAGGATAAGCCCAGGCCCCAGCCCAGTGCCTTGCCATGGCCCCATGCTCCAGCTGAGCAAGGTTAGTGGGGAAACAGGACAGCTTATGTCACAGCTGCCATTTTCTAAGATTTTTTAGTAAAAGCTGCCAATACCAGTAATAGTCCAGGCCAGGGCATTCTGGGAAGCAAGATGTCAGCCCATCACTCCAGTGTGGAGCAGGAAAGCTAAGGGAAAAGACCAAATTTCCCAATCACTTCCTCACTGCTCCTCTCCCCAATCTGATCTATGGAGTCAAAGGGGTAGCCAGCATCAGCCTCCTGGTACCAGAGACTCCCACACCCAAAAACTATCCCAGAAAAGCTGTCCCATTACCATGCAACTTCCCCGAAGTCACGTTGGTGTCAGAGTGTGAGCGCACGTGGCTCTTCTTCAGGATGCCCTGTGGAGCTGCTGACTGTCCCTCAGAGAAGCTGGACCGTCGAAACAGGTTCAGGCCCCTGCTTCCACCTCCACTTGCCCCCTGCTCCCCCAGGGATGATACTGAGTCCAGCTTCTGGGAGCTGCTGGAGGAGAAGAGTTTGGAGCTACTGCTCTTGGTGCTGTTGGTGCTGGCACTGCTGCATGCCCGGCCTCGCCGTCCCAAGTTCCCGATGGCCAGGTACTCTGGGCCATCATTAACATCACTCTGTGGATCATCCTGACTCCCTGTCCAAGTATCCTCACTCTGGCTGGTGGTGCTGGAGCTCATCTCGCTGGCTGGAGAGAAAGGGTCTTTGGGTGAGGGAGTCTGGAAGCTGGTGGCAGAGCCAGGCTGCTCCAGAGTGGATTTGCCCTCGCTGAAGGAGGAGGACCGAGCAGACAGGCTGCGCTCCTGAGGCTGGGTGGAGTTGGAGCTGACAAAGGAGCTCGCTGGTCTCCTGTCTGGACAGAGGCAGGAGCATGGTGTCACATACTCTGGCACAAGCAGACCACCCTTATAGCAATAAGCTCATGGCTTCACACCAGCACGCCCACCCACCACAGGCAAAGGCCAGGGATCTCCCTCCCATCAAGGGCAGAAATCTCTTCACACACATCCACCACAACGAAGAGCTGATAAAAAGGGAAAGTCTTTTCTGTCTACCCTGAGCTCCCCAGCCCACCCTTAATACCAGAGAGGCCAGAGGAGGCTGGATGGTGGAGGCTGGAGGAGGACCCAAAGCAGCGCTGCTGGGTGCAGCCGGCAGCAGGGACGTACGGGGATGCAGGGAGGGCTGTCAGGCTCTGACTCTTGGTCACTGGAGATGGATTATCACTCTTCCTGGCAAGCTGAAGAGAGGTGGCATCATTAATAAATCAGCATCTATGGGGTTACATGTCAAAGGAGCAGCAACAGAAAGGGATCAGCCTGCGAGCACCTGGTCACCCAGCAAAGGATGCGACAGCTCTGGGCACAGGAGGATGGGAGGGAAAAACACAAAGGAAGCAGCTCTTTGTTCACAGCTACAGGATGGGCTTCTGTTGGGAAATTACCAGGCTCTCAGTGAAATGATCCAGGCAGCCCAGTGCTCCAGGCAGACGGCTCTCCTGTCCTTCAGCGTTGTGGTCACACATCTCTCTTGTCTCAGCAGAAGGGTCTGATGTGCACAGGGATGGCAGTGACGTGCCAGCCAGCTGAAAGAACACAGCCCCCTTTTAACGAAGCCTCATTAATTGCTCTCCTCTGAGGAGCTTCGTGCAAAGAAAGCAGCCACTGTTCCCCTCTTCTGGAGAGGGAGCAGCTGATGCAGGGGTGTACAGAGGATCACCAGTAAAACCAGCAAGAGTGGGCACCCAGGTGTCCTGGGGTGTTACCTGTCCCCTCAGAGGGTGGCTGTCCCTCATGACCAGGCAGCTCTGTGTGCTGACCCTGAAGCCTGGGACTGTCAGAGGCAGATTTAGAGGTGACTCACACGGAACTGGTCCTCAGGTCCTCTACTCAAACCAAGGTTCCCCACTACAGGCCCCACACAGCCATCCCCCACACTCTGACCCCCTGACAAGTCACACAAGCAGCACAAGGACCAGTTCCCTGCTCTCCTCCCTTGGAGCAACTCTTGCTACTTCCAAATTCAGCCCCTTGCCCAAGGGTTCCATGTGCCCTGAATGTGACCTTGCAGGAGCAGCCACAACCAGATGTCATCTAGGGAGAGCCAGATGTAAAATCCGGGACCTCGACTCACCATGGAGGTGTCGATCTGAGCCAGAAGCCTGGGGTTGTTCTGCTCAACAGCTTCCAGGCACTGCAGCATGGCCGTGACGTGGGCGTCACTGAGCAAGAAGGCAGTATCTGGGGAGAGAGAAAAATGCTGCTTGGGGGAGTCCCTCTCACACATGTGCTTTAACACACTCAAAACAGCTTTCCTGTTGTCCCCCCCTCACTCCCACGCAGCTTGGAAACACGAAGAACTAGATATTCTCCTAATGAGAATGAAAAGGGCTGTTGCTCTTTACCTGCATAGAACTTCCTGATGTACTGCCGGTTGCCCAGGAGCGGTCTCAGCTGCGCGGACAGGCAGTGGCACTGCAGGCTGTGCTGCAGCCACAGCTGAGCAATGGCCTGGTCCCCGGGGCCCTCTGGGTCACGCTGGCCACTCTCCTGCAGGCTGATGAACTGGAAAGGGACATCAGGCAGGGGTTAAGGCACGTCAAGGTGAGCAGGGCTTGTTCCACTGCCTGGTCCTCTTGATAACAGCAGCTTTCCAGCACCAGTCACCATCAGCGGGAATGAGGACATGTGCCAGCAGCTCCCCAGCCACCAGGGAGGCAAAAGCACCAGGCAGGAACAATGCTTCAAAGGTCAGCCAGTGACCAAAGTACTCTGACAGCCACCAGCACAACGAATTTCTCCTGCACGCTCTCCCACCCATGTTTTGCTCCTGACCTGGAGGGACCCCACACTCCCAAATCCAACCCAACCCTAGTGATGATGGTCATGTTCTTGCTGACACATTAACTCAGGAAAATTATGCAGTTTGCAAAGCTGGACTGGAGTCACACTCCATGTTCCCCCAGCAGCAGGCTGGACACAGGGACTACCAGTGGTCAGCCCTTTGTGCCCACCTATGGTAGGGATCATGGACGTCAGCATAGAGCAGCCAAAGATTAGGAGCATCCCCATGTGCCAGTGGTTGGCGCAAGTCAGGCATGGGAGAATAAATGCATGGTGAAGCCACAGCGCAGAAACGGGACAGCCCAGCCCTTTAGATGTTTGCACAGATGCATGAGTCACCCCTGCTTACACACAGGCACTGCTTGTGCCAGTTCCCTTGGTGATGCCTGCTGCGCCCAGCCTGGCCGAGCTGGAGACTGGCCTGGGGGAAATAAGCAGCCGATTGTCTCAGCCCAAGCCACGCTGAGGTCCCAGGACACAGCTTGTACCCAAACACACAGCTGTTTCAGCCTCCACAAGCCATGGAGCCACTTTACCCACAACAGCCAAGGCACCACTATCCCACTGGTGACACTCACAGCCCAGCTGCCCCCTCCCCTCCCGCTGGGGATACCAGGCCACCCCACCAGAACCCACCTTCTCCAGGTGATGAGCAGAGCTGGGACTCAGCCAGCGAATGTCCTTCACAAACTGCCAGTAATCCTTCTGCCTGCAGCACACCTGCCCGGGACAGGCACAGTTAGGTACCACATCCCAAACCCCAGTTAAACAACAACATTCCCCATTAGTCCCTTGCTGCCATGAGAGGACATGCTGCCTGCCTCAGCATTATTTAGGCAAGGAATTTTTTTTCTTCTTAGTTATTCTTCCCGTTAGAGAGGAACTGCAGCAGAGTTGCTGTTTTCCTCACCACCCAATCGGCTGTAAACACAGACCCAAAAAGTTTCTCTTCAACAAAAAAAATGATTATTTTTACTTCCATTTCTATTTCCTCTTTCACAAGCGACAGAGGAATGGCTTCTGTTTTGTGGTTTATTTGGTTGGGTGGTAGGGGGGGAGTAGTTTGTTTTTTTTAAAGACCAGAAAACTAACCCAGCAATTTTATTTCTCTAGACTGAATAGGGTTTTCTGGACAAATAAACTCACTCAAAAGTTTAAAAACATCTTACCCCAGTTCTTTTAACATGTATGTAGGGATTTTTTCACCTTTTTCTTTTATTCCCAGTTCTAAGTAAAAGAGTTGCCAAGAAAATAATGAGTGAAAGGAAGTGTTTTGCTGAAGCAACTGTGAGAAAACTGCTGTTAGGAAGCTGTATTTTACAGGCCTCCCTTTGCAGCAATGAAAGCTTGACTGGTGTCACACATGCCAGAGTAGAGGAGACATTCCTGAGTGGAAGAGCTGCCTTTGCCTATAGTAAAAGCACTGAGGAAGGTAACATGCCATTCTCCTTTGCAGGTCTGGCATGAACTGTTACCAACAGACAGACATGTGTAAATCATTTAAACCTCACCTCCTGAAGCCTATTAATAGCAGGTCTGTCAGAAGAGAGCACTGCACTCCTCATATGGAAAAAGCAGCTTCTCTCTTTGTTGATATCCCAAAGATCCCTAGTCCACACCTCTGGGGACTAACAGGAACAGAGCAGCACTATAACAAGTGCTGGCTGCAAACTTAATAAATCCAGCTAGCAAAGCTCCCTGGTGGGACAACCTGCCAGCCTGGCTCTTCCTGGAGGTTTATTAGCTTAGGGGCACCACTGCATAGCTGTGGTTTCCCTGATCCTGGACCCAGCTGGCCCATGCAAGCTGCCTGGGGCTCCTCTGCACGGCTCTCTTCTCTCTTGGTGGCAGAGCCACTGATGAGAAGCCTGTCCCCAGGCACGCCCTGCAGTCTTGCTTCAGCTTTCCCCTGTAAATTAATTATGCTGGTAATTGCAAGCTGAAGGGGAAATCTTCAGGCCTCTGCACACAAGTGGGAAAGAGAAATTCTTCCAGGCATCCATGCAAGGGGAAAAGGCTGGGTGAGCAACTGCAGGCACAACAAGAGCCTGGAAAGAGTGATCCCATTCACACAGAGCAGAGGTTTGGCTGCCAGCTCCTGTTATTAACACAGCTAACCAGAAACAGTAAAGATGCGAGGTTTCTCTTGCCAGGCCTCACTGGGGACTTGTCCAAGTGCAGATGATACGGGGCTGACTCATTGCAAATGCAATTTGATTGTTTGGCTGCAGCAGGAAGAAAGGAGAGACGGGCTGGCCTCAGCACAGGGGGCACAAGTACTTAGAAAAACCATACTGAAGGTAGATGAGATAGAAAGAACGTGCATCCAGGTCTCTCTGACAACCATAGCACTTGCCACACAAGTTCAGTCCTTGCTTGGATCATTTCCCACATTGTTACGAGCACTACCCACTCTGTGCTATGAGCACAGAAATGACCTGCTAGTGAAGTGAGCAGCAGAAGTGAGCAGCATGTGCCATCACAGGCTTGGGACGGGCACCAAACGGCTACAGAGAGACAGACAGACGGCCATGCTGTCAGGACAGAGCTCTACCTTGTCATGGATGAGCCCGTGGTAGAGGATGCTGTGCATGTCTCTGCAGAGCCGTTCCAAACCGCCATACTTGGACCAGACATTTGGGTTGCTGATGGACACCAAACCTTCCACTGTGGTCTTCAGGTTGCCAAGCAGCTTCCAATGCTCCTTCCTGCAGAGGAACACAGCAAGATACCTCAGGGATGCAGCAAGAGGAGCTTCACAACAGGAACGTGGTCTTGCACTCTCTCCAAGAAGGCTCTGGTCAGGGTGAAAGCTTTGGTGGTCCAGAAGTCAGCAAAGATGAGCTAAAGGACTTTACACCTCCCTGTGGTCTCCCATGCAGTTTGTGGACACCAGGCCATATCATAATGATTCTTCTGATGACTGGTAGCCACAACCAACATGGTCTAAGGAGACAGACAGAACAAAGGCTGAACCAAGACACTGGCTCCTGCAACATACCACTTGCTTAGTATGGGCCAACAAAACTGGAGGACACATTTCCAGCCAGCCTTGCTTCACTCACATGCTCTCTGTAGAGAGACTGTTGAGAGGAGCAGCCCCTCAGAAGCACAGCAGCTGTGAGGAAGGATGTGATGTTCACCACATGTAGCAGACACTGGCCTCTCTGCACCTGTGTTTACAGAGTGGCACTCCCTGAGCAACACACACTGCATGGAGCACTCCAGCCCTGTCACAAGGTGCACAGGTGCTCCACTCCCAGGGAGGTGGCACTTCATCTGCACCCCCACCTGTAGTGCTGCTCTCTGGGCCCTGAGCTCCTATAGGTACATGTTGACTTGCTGAGAAAAGCATTCACTGTGTTCTAGACAGAGATTAGCAATCTGCTGGAGTACTCCAGAGCATGCACAGCATTTCATGAACATCATCCCCTTCAGCTACCCTGCATACAGCAAGAAATCACCATTATCTACCACAAAGCAGGAGCAATGGTGCAGAGAGGTTTTTGCATATGCAAAAGTATCTTTGGGGAAGAAAGCTCTGGATGACTGAGGTCCACATTCAAGCTGCTTGACAGTACTGCCAGAGGAACAGCAGCTGTCAAAAACACATATTCAAACAGAAGCCACTCTCTCAGAAGCAACAGGAATGTTGCAAGGTACAGTTAGGAGTGTAAATTTCAAAATAGTATGCCTCTGCAAGATTTGTAACAAAAGCATCCAAGCTGACACCTTAAAATGAAAATTCAGCCTTTCAACTGGCAAGAATTAGCCAGTGTTTCAGCTGTTAATCCCTCCCACAGCCAAAAGCAAAATGGATGTCCAAAACAGAAGTTGAAAAAAAAGGGGAGGGGAAATAAAATAGATAACATTATTTAAAACTGCTTTCATTTTCATCCCTTGGGTATGGAAGTGTGGGCCACATACTTTTGGTATTTAAAACAAAGCTTTTCTCACCAAGATGATCTTTTTGAGACTAGTTTGCTACTGCCAAACTGGTTAGTTGAACAGGCAGATCATCAAATATCAGCTCTACTTCAAGCTCCCCATCCACTCCCCTTCCTCATCAGGGAAATTTCACCACTTTCAGTGCCCACCTACGCTTAAACCACACAGAAGCCAACCCAGCCTGTCACCCTGACAGTACTGGAGCTCTAAACCAGGGCTGCAGTGCACATGGCAGTATGTGTATGTTAACAGTGTACTTAGACTCACACAGTCTACTTAACTAACACAATCAGGGCTTTATCTCTGTACTGACACAAATCAAAGGCAGCTTCCCAAAGGAAAAGATCCAGTTCTTCTGAATTCATGGGTTTTCCCCCTCCCTGCTCTGAGGGCTGCAGATACTCTCTGTCTATGGATGCCCAGAGAGGCGTCGCCAGTTGCTGGTCAAACAGCATCTGCAGCCACTGAGATCAAAACATCATCAGCTCCTCCCCAAGATATTTCTAACACTCAGAGTTAGGAAATACAAGTGAAAGCTCAGCCACGATGTTGGTATTCCCAGGCAGTGAGTCAGGGGAACTCCCTCCCATGTTGCTGCATGCTATATAAAGCAAACAACGCACACAAGGATGTGAGGGCAGCACGTGCAGGGATGTGCCCTTCCAAAAGAATGGTCTCATTAAAAAGAGTTGTGCATCTCCCAAGATGCAGAAAACCAGGAGCCACCAGACTGGAGTTATGGCTCCCTCCCAGCACAGGGAAACTGTGGTTAAGCAATCCTCAAACCAAATAACCTCAAAGTTAAAACACTGAACACAGAAGCACACGGGGAATGAGCAGCACAATGAAAGCACCTTTGCAGAGGTGATGCAGAAGCTACTAAAAGTAAATAAAATCCTTGTAAGGCAGTAAGTATCCTATGGGACTTGCTGGCCCAAAGCAGTCCAGAAGCTGAACACACAAGACCCTTCTGACACCCAAACCCCAGCTGTTTGTGGGCTGGAACATGCTGAAAAGCACATGGTGACACAGGCTGAAGAAATGAAGACCCATATAGTTGGCTGCAGATGGCAGGGAAACTGAGAGAGCACAGCTAACCACATTTCAGCTTTGACTGAACTAGCAGCAGGATTTACTCCCCTCCCACAGACAGAGCCTGGGCTTTGGCTACCAGAAGGGAGAATGCCCAAGTCCCAGCTGCCCTCAAGTTCTGCATTTCAGCAGGTGTTCAGAACATTACTATGAAATCTGCTGTTTTCCTGAATAACAAGAATTCTCCTTTGCTAGTGCTATAGAAAGCCTAATGTGGGGTAAGGCCAATTCATATCACATCATGCAAACAGCCCTATTTACAGGAAGGGCAAAGTGAGCAACACGCCCCAGAGGGTCACAGTACACGAACAGAGTACTGTTCCCTGCAAGAACCACACGTGCTTCTGCTCTCCAGTTCCAGCATAGCCTGGTTCCCCCAGACAGAAGGGCCAAGGGTGCTTGCAGGGTCCATGGCTAGTGGAGCACTAGTGAGACCTCAGCTGCACCCCTCTTCTTCCTTAAAGATAACCGCTGATCCAGCCTCTAATTTTAACCACCAGGTCCATAAACTTGGCACTGGGTCTCTTTTCTTTATCACCCCAAACTCCATCTTTAGGTACAGCAACAACAACCCGCCATCAGGAACTGTCCCAAATATAGCTGAACCCTCTGCACTGGTCTGATAAAAGACAGAATCCGGCCTTGGAACAAGAAATGGCTTAATGTCACCACAGCTGACATCAACAGGGAATGCTGCTGGCTCTCCCCAAGGCATTCTCAGCCCCTCCATGCCAGCAAGGTAGGAACTTCTCTTGGTCTGAGTCAGCAAAGGTGACTCAGGCCAGAGGCAGGGAGCCATGTTGCTGACTCAGGTGGACTTCTTCATTTAAAATAAGAACAAGTCCTAGTTGCTTTCCAAAACAGAATCACACAGGTAGCATTCAAAGATAAAAAATAAAAATGAAGCTCATCTTTCTTGCCAACAACATCTGCTGCGTGCCTTCCGTGCTCTGCAGGAGGCACCAAGCAATGGCTGCTTGAATCCCGACCTCTACCTGGAGCACTCCCTCGATCCCTCTTAGCATACTAACGAGGTCGAGCTGAGGATGCCGAGGTCGTGGAGGGACTTCTGACAAATCTCCAAGGACATTCCTGTGCTGGCTGTCAGTTCCTCCTGCAGAAACCGAAGACGCCGCGTAACGCGCCGCTGCGCAGAGCCTGCTCCCGCCTCGTCTCCCCACATCTCCCAGACAACCAGCAGCCCCTTCACTGGGCTCCCCCGCCTGCTCCTCCAGCAGGCTCAGCACTGCTGGGAAAAGGGATTAAAAGAAAGCCAGGCTTCGTGCAATTCATCTGCAGTCGCAGGGAGTGGCTGACGAGGCAGAGGAAGCCAGAAGAGCTCTGCCAGCCCAGCAGGGCAGCCCTGCAGTGCCAGGCAGGGACAGCCAAGCAGGATGGCTGGAAAAGGGATGCACAGGGTGGCTTGCCCTGGTATTAAAGGCTTCCACTGATATAGAATGGGGGGCACAACCACAAAAGGCTCACCCAGTAAACACAGTCTAGAGCTGCTGCTTGCTGACACACTCTTGCTCTGCACTGGCAAAGATGGAGGGTAGAAAATACGAATTAAAGGTGTTTTTTAACCTTCTCGTGGCAGATAACTTTACGTGTCCATCTTGGCTAAGTCTCTTACCAGCAGATGACTACTACCTGTGGACCCAGGATACTGTCCATGAGGCTTCAATCTACACAAGACCTGCCTGCAACACGCACACAGGCAGCCAGAGGCAGTGAGAGGCAGAGCAGAGCCCCAAGGCAGCCACCTCCCTGGAACCAGCCACTCACCTCCCTCCAACACTCCCAGCACAGGTTCCCATTAGGGACCCTCTCCTCTGGCCCTGCTGTCCTGGGGGGCCTTGTCAGTCCCAGAGCTGAAGGCAGCAGCTCTTTGCCAACCTGCCCAGCTGACCCCTCTGCTTTCCCTGGGGCTGATGTGTCCTCTGCACCACCCGCCCTGCTCTGTGCCCAGCAGGACAGCACTAACCTTCCTGCTGTGTCTCCACAGACAGTGATGCTGCAGCCCCTGCTCCCTGATGCATCTCAGACCTGCTGCTTAGGAGGAAAAACCCAGCAAGAGATCCTCATTTCCCTCTCCTGTGCTGGCAGAAGGATGGACTCCAACAAAACAACTTTTGCTTCTGCGTTTCCCGTGATCCACGGGAAGATGGATCCAGTGACCTCTATCCCACCACTATCAGTCACAGCCACAATCCAGTGTGAAATGGCACCTCACCACGAATGAAAACACAAAACCCACCACGCAGAGCACGAGGCAGTGCAAGGCCCACGTGGGATCCTCCCCAGGGCATCGGTGCCAGTCAGGAGAACAAGCAGACCCCCACACATGCCAGCACCAGTGGAGATGACACCCTCCTCTTCCCTGGGGGTGGCAACACCTCAGCCCTATTAGTCACGATATGATAGTCTGGCAGTGCAGGCCTTGTGCTTGCAAAGGCATGGAAATGCAGAGAGATGAGTCTGGAAGGACAAAGCAGTGAATGCAGTCAATTCCTTTTGCCTTTTGGAGCCTGCTGGGTCTGAAGCATTAGCAAAGAGGGAAAACAGCTTGTGCAAATCCAAAGGCACCCCAAACCTGCCCTATAGCTTTAAAAGCACCAGTAGCGTTTTTCCAGCTGATACGGCAAGCAGGAATAGAGCGAGCCCCTCAGATAGGGAGAGCTTTTCTCCCCTATCAAGTTTCAGCTGCTCCTTCCTCTCCAGCCAACACTTCCAATTTCCATCCAACACTCGCCCTGCGCTCGGCGAGCACCGGGGCGAAATCACAGCACGTGCGAAAACCTGGAGTAAACAGGGCTTGCCAGGGAAACACCCCCAGGAAACAACCCCTGCTGCTCTTACAAACGCCAGCCATGCAAACCGCATCAGCCACGCCGTGCCCGCTGCCCCCGCGCTGACACTGCGGGCACCCATCCCATCCCATCCCATCCCC
>VXBX01002024.1:312508-327279 GCA_013400415.1 Scytalopus superciliaris
GGGGTCGCGGTGCCCGGCTGGGGGAGAGCCGGGCCCCTTTGTGCCGCCGAGCAGGCCGCGGGCCGGGGCGGTGCGTGCTTTTGGCCCAGCAAGGCCCTCGGCCCCAGGGCCTCGCATGGCGCTCGTAACCGCAGGCACGGGTGAGGTTTGGTTGTCTCTCAGCTGGCCCTTGCCTTTTTATTCTTCTCAGGTTTGGAAGTCGGCAGTGGCAAGTCTCCCGTGTAACCCCTTTGCAGTTACCGGTCACATCAAGCATGACGTCGCCTCTACCACGTAGTTTCCCGTGGCAATCTACCCCGTTCTGCCCTGCCCTTGCAGGGTGTGTTTGTCTGTGTGTGTGTGTGTGTGTGTGTGTGTGTGTGTGTGTGTGTTAGGGAGTTGCACAGGCGCTTTACGGACCTGCAGAGCTGTGTCTCTCCAGCCTGTCTGAGAGATTGACATCCACGCTACAGATATTTCAGGGAGGTGTCTCAGAGCAGTTCTGTTCTGGTCCTTTGCACTGAGTCTCCTTAACAGTCCGGGTCAATTGGGTGCGTTTCTGGAGTGCATCTTCCAGTTAAGTTTTTATTAAAAATAAAATAAAAGTTTGTTTTGTGCACTCTGAGGCTGCTCTGTGACACTGCCAGAGTGTGATAGATTTGTGCTGTCAGGGGACATTCTCCAAAAGGAAAAATCACAGTGTGAACTGGAATTATTAATGGGCAGGCTTGGCCTTTGTGAACCACTATAAAATAAGAGGATTTGTACAATTTTTCCTTCTTTAAATAATCCATTGGAGCTCTTTGCTTTGGCAATGGAGATAGCTTGTGTAGTGACATTTAGAGTTTGTCTGAATGTAGAGTAGTATTGCAGCATTCAGAGAAAACTATAGGTTTGCTTTTATTTATAGCACACAATCTTTGTTTGCAGGGTTACTGAGCTCAACAGAGTTATTCGTTCTGAGTGGCTTGTTGTGTTTTCACAGATTCTAATGCTTCCTGCCCGAGTCAACCTCTCAATCAGTCACTGCTACATTCCTGGACGTTGACTAATAACAGATTGCAAAGGACTGTTGTAGTGTGGTGGAGACATTTTTATTAAGGTGGTGGTGTGAGCGGGTGTGTCTCTCAGCTTGCTTAGGTGCATGAGAACAGTGTAGTCCTTGGCTGCTGCCCCCGAGTCAGAGCTCTGTGATCTGGTGCAAACAAAGAGAAGATGCAATTTGACCTCTGTCCTGATATCAGAGAAACTGACACACCTTAACTTAGGAAATCTTAAGGTGGAGATCTCGAAGTTGACTAAATTCTCGTGTAATGAAGGTTAACTGTGTTTTTGTTGTGTTATGCACAGCTCATCTGAAGCTTCCAGTTTGATACTGTTCCCAGATGAGTCTGCTGGTCCAGCTGTAGGTGTGATCTCTGATCTCAGGCAACATAGGAGGATGTTTCAGTGTGTCTCCACTAACAAGAGCAGAAAGTCCCAAATGTCCTTCATTTCCGCAAATAAAGAGTATGACTGAAACTTAAGTCCTTTTTTAAAAAATTTGTAACCCTGTGTGCAGCAATATCTGACTTGCAGAAATGGGATTTAAGCTGAAGCAGATAAACTGTGAAGCAGGAACCCATGTTCTCTGAACATGGTGGTTTGTATCACAGGTCCATAGGAATGGAAGTAGCCATTGTGCAGAATTCCATGTTCTGCTCTGACAGATTTGGAAGTTTCAGTTTTTGTTGAACATCCCTTCATTAGCAGTGCTGTGTTCAAGTAACACTCCTGGTTGAGTCCTAATCCTTGCTCCAGGGATAACCCCTTTGGTAAAGATGAGTATACAGATATCAGACTGAGTGACCTGTGTCAATATTCCTTGTCCTAACAGCTTTACCTGAATATTCAATCATTTCGGCAGCAAAGTAAGCTGGGTTTTATAGTTACGTTGTTTACGCTGCTTTCTCTGTTCTACCCCATGTGAGTCCATTTGAACTCAGTTACAGAGTAACCCCATTTCCATCTCTCCTTGACTCAAAAAAGGTTGTCCACATGTTTGTGGAAGCTTCCTGTTGATACATGAAGTCTTTATCAGTTGTGCTTTCACAACTGAAGTGCAGTAAACACAATCTGACAGTTTCCTTTCTGGTGTTTTTGTCAACAAGCTGACAGTCAGATAAAAGCTGCCACACCTGTTGCTTTACTCTTCTCTCCTGAGCTGGCTACCAGGCCATTGAAGGAAATCAAACTCACGTGTGGCATGATTTGCACCTGCTGTTCACTTTTCATCAGCTTATTCCTTACACAAACTCTCGAACCACTTAATAATTTGTCTGACATTGTTTCCTGGGACAGTAGCTAAGATGATTGCTTTGGATTATCAGTATGGGGGGAGAGAAGCCTTGCTTTTTTCCCATCATCTCAGTCTCAATGAACATCTGAAAATAACTGGCCCAACTTCTCTCTGTGTGATCTTTCTTAAGTAACTTAGGATGAAAGAACTAAGGTTGGAATTCACATGTCTGGGAGCGAGATGGGCTTACTTTTTCTTTAGCAGTGTGCAAAAACTAACAGAGTCATTCAATTTAAAATTTAATGCTGGGCTGAATGCCATGATCTTACAAGCCTCTTGAATTTTATGGATGTATGCAACTGCTAGGGTAATGCATTATAAAGTAAGTACTGTAAGACTAACAGGGTCTGGATGTTTATAGCAATAATGTTTCTGCAACCTTAGCTTACATGTGCTGCCTTTGCAAGACTGACTGGTCTGTTTTCCATGACTTCAGGCTGCTCAATGGGTTTTATTCAGTATGCCAGATTTTATGCAGTGTGTCAAATTTTTCTTTTTTCTTTTTTTCCTCTTGCAGATGACATAATTAAGCTGAACAAGAAAGAAGAGAGAAAGCAATACTCTCCCAAAATAAAAAGAGGGCTTCAGCAGAATCAAACTCGGCAGTTCGGTTCTGCAGGCTCCAAGTGGGGGATCCAACAGCAGAAAGGTGTGTATGCCAAACATAATGTGGATTGCACAGTATCTTTTTTGAGCTCAAGTGTAACCTAATGAAATGCATGTATTGACATGGTTAATTCAGATGTCTCTCAAATGATATTATGTACACTTTTGATGATGATTCAGTTTTTTTCCTGTTCTGTTTATGTTTGGTATGATTCTGGTTCAGTGTGAGAAAGTGATTGATATGTTTGGCTCTCGGGGAGCTTAGATGCTTGGAGGACTGTCTTTAACTCAAGGAGGGATTGGCTTTCTTTCTGATTCTTTAAATTTATTTTAATTTTGGAAATGGTGCTGATACTTTGTCCCTTCTCAGAGATGGATAGAATGAGTGCTTGTGCCAATGCCTGTGTAGTAGAAAATGTGGAGGCCTTGCCAGAACTCAGAGTTTTGTGCAAAAAAGACAGCATATTTATATTTGCTGGGTAGAATTTTCTTTGTAGACCTCCCCAAAATATCTTACTGCAGCCTGTAATGCTGGCTCTGGAATATATAAATGGATAGTGCAGAGTCTGAATTGGCTTTTCTTGGTAAGAGCTTGGGATGCAAAGAAAGTACTGTGTCAGCCTTCTTACCCCACTGTTTTTACAGTGGAATACAAAAAGGGGGGAAAAAAAATCATATAGGCAGGGAGTGAAGAGAGAAAAAGTGCACAGTAACAGCTTTGCTGCCAGTTCCTTTGAGTAACTGTCAGGGGTTTGTTTTTTTATAAACAAGACATATTTCAAAACGTTCCCTCACTTTAGTGCAATACATTGCCAGCACCTGCTTAAAGTATAGACTGAGTTTACTTAAAATTGATTTTGAAAAGTACATTTTTAGCACTGAACCATGAAAATATGCAAAAATACTATCTGATCAGAAAACTTACACCTCAGTTGAAGCTAATTAGGTGCTTAGGAAATACATGCAATTTCTTGTTTAGTAGCATTCGTTTAAAAGAAAGACACATCTGCCTGGCATATTCACTACTGTCCCTGTTTTTTCTTTGTCTTGCTTAGTGTTTGTTGTAGCAGCAGCTTGTTATCAATGTCTTAAACACAAATGTCTTTAGGGATCAGTGGAATCTTGTGTTGTTGAGGGCTCAGAGGAGTTTTGGGTGTTATTCCAGGCCCACACAGCTGTGTTACATGTGCATCTCTAATAAATCAGTGGCAGTGCAGAAAAGATTTTACATCTCTCAGCCCAAGTATGAGAATATTTGTGTGGGTGAAGAGTAAGTGAATTTAAGTTGCAGATTATCAAATATAATGATATTTGTTGGCTCTGTTAATGACTGCAGTTGTGAAATGCAATTGTTTATCATCTAAAGGGCATAAAACAAACAAGTATTAAAATTTAGAATTTTAGGAGAAATTTGAGCTGTAAAGATGAAACTAAATATAACTGTCTTGGCAGTTACTTTTCTCTGTTGGAACCTTTCCTGCTTGCCTGCCCGTGTTCTAGGAAAAACCAAACATTTTTTCATGACATAATGAAACATTGTGAATACCTTTATCTGCTTCCTCCTGTACAGCTCCACACGTTTTTTTTGCCATTGAAATCAAACCTCTCTTACATTGTTTTTAAGCAGGAGTCGTCATTAAATAGTTCTTCTGAGCATTCTAGTTATTAGCTCATAACCAGTAGATTTATTGCTGCTCTTTTGCTGTTGAAGTCACTCTGATAAACAGCAAATCCTCTGTTTGTGGACAGCTACAGAAACCACAAATGATCAATAGCATTCATTTCCTTGTGGTTTTAGAAGTGGCTGCCAAACTCTCTGGAAAGAAGTGAGGAACTTGAGCTGGGACTCTTTTCAGCTTTTTGGGGGAGCAACAGATAGAGGAACATTGTTCATTTAAATAAAAGTTGTCCTTGGTGATTCATAGAATGCAACTGAACAAAGCCCTGTGCAGCCTGAGCTGAGTTGGAGGTTGTAATTTATTTAATCAGAGGTTGGTCCAGAAATCTCCTGAGGGGCCTTTCAGCCTAAGCAATCCTGCTTCTCAGCTTTTCTCTTAGAAAACAAGAGCATTTGCTAACCTGCCATAAAATGTGGGTACACAGCAGTTCTCCATGGCAAATTGATCTAAACTGGGCTCCGATCAGAGGCTTACCTCATGTGATGGCTCCTGTCTCATGAGGAAGCACAGGTTTATATGAATGCTGTTAAGTCAAATGTGTGAAAAACTAGATGTGTCTGTTGCTGGAGAGCTGAATCCTTAGTCTAACATTTATTTTGCAGTTTGAGGTTCTAGAGGGGATGATGCTTTGGGACAAAACTGAAGCATGGTCTGTATTCATAGCATGAAGCTAAATAGGTTCAGACAGGGCTAATCCAGCCCTTGTAACTGGAGATACTACAGACCTCAGACTTAGAAGCCTTTTATATTCAAAGGCTGTTTTCAATCCTCAGGTTGTTCAGACTGCCATTCAGACTTCTAATTGAAAACACTTTTAACTGTGATGTAATTCATGTGCTGTTTAATATGATTTTAAGGGCCAATTGCTGTGTTCTTTCTTAATTCATGTCTTGGGAACCACCGATTTAAATAAATAATATTTGAAGGGTTTGGGTTTTTTTCTTTAAACTGGTAACTTAAAGTTTGCTGAATGGCTGGGGAGCTCAGGAGGGGTTTTTTGTTTGATTTGGTTTTACATTATTCAGTACTTGATGAAGTTCCATCTCAGAGTATTTTGGTAGAAGGCTCTTAAGTTGGCCCTGTAGACATGTCAAATAACACATTTTCAGCAGAAATTAATGCAGTGAACTAGAGCAAAACTGTGGTCTGTGTGAGAAGCAGATTATTGCTGTGCTGGGGTTTGGGCCAGAGCTGCTAAAATAACTGACCAAGTTGTCTTCAAGTGTAGTGATAACTTCTGCTGCAAGGTTTGAAGTGTGCAGCCAAATAACCTGGGCTGCCTGCAAAGCTTCTTAAAGCATTAAGCTTTTTCTTTCAGCAAGAACTGTTGAACTTTTTGTGCTTGTTGCAGGTTATGGTAAGAATCGTTTGGGGCGCAGAAAGAAGATAGCAGGGAAGAAGCGCTCTTATGGACTTATAACTGGCCTGGCAGCCAAGAAGGCAGTGGGTTCACACAAGGGGATCAGTCCTCTGAACAGACAGCCACTGAGTGAGAAGGTAATTAGTGCAACCCTAGTGACTCGTGTCAGAACAGGTTAAAAAAAAAAAAGAAAGACGACTGCATCAGAACAGTGCTACTGAAATATGAAATGGAGACATATGGGACAAGCTTTTACTAAACTGGGGATGTGTTAGCTGACTTCTTGTTTGTTTTGGGTGGGATGGATAACGGCTAGGTGTGAAAGTAGTTTTTAACACTTAATTGGGTTGCAAGTCATGAATATTGAAGTACAGAAGTATATTTTATGCAAGTCTGGAGGGAGGTACTGTATTTCTGCAAGAAAAATTGGTTTTGTTACAAACCAATGATTTGGCCAACCTGCAGGTGTTAAGCATGTGCTTGCCATTACAAAACTGGAAGTTTTTGCAGTATACTAAACTCCATCTGTGGGGTTCCTCTTCTGCACTTCTCCAGTTCATTGTTGCCTGCTCTATTTTGTAGTATTGTAGAATGGGGATTGCTTTTGGATTTGTGAAGAAGACTAATTTTAATGACATGTGGAGCATGGATTTTATCAGTTTAGGGACATGGAGTAATGAAAAAGTAACTGCTAAGCTCTGCAGGTTTTTTTTTCCTCTCCTGATAATGTGAAAAATAAAGAATTCATGGAAGTGTAGAAGGTATTTTCAAATTACACTAGACTGTGAAAGGTAGGCAAAGCCAAATGTATTCTATATGCAGTTTGTAAATGGAGTATATACTGAGTGTGTGCAGTATACATTATGCTGAATATGTTTATTGTTTTTCAAGAACGCACAGCGGAATTACCCAGTTTTAAAAAGGAAAACAAATCTGCAGAGACAATCTGAAATGCAGAGAAGACAAGCTGCTGCCCTCAGGAGGACTGCCCCACTAAACAGGAGGTAAAATACCAAGCCTGGTTTCTGAACTCTCCGTGGCAACTTTCCACAGTGAGTCTTGTTTCACAGGACCAAGTCCAGGAGAAGACAGTAGGTACTGGCAGTAGCAATATGGTCAAGACTGCCTTGTGTATGAAGTTCTGCAAATCTGAAAGCCAAGCATGGGACAAACGTGGTCTTCATACAAAGCCAGATATTTGTTGTCATTAGAGCACTGAGAAAGTACCTCCATTTGTGAGCACCTGGTATCCTGCTTTCAGTTAAGGCATAGGCAGCCTGTATTTGAGCAACCTGGTCTAGTGGGAGATGTCCCTACCCATGTCAGAGAGATTGGAACTGGGTGATCTTTAAAGTCCCTTCCAACCCAAACCATTCTGTGTTTCTATGATTCTGTATGGAAATGGCCAGTATGAATTTCCATAGCTTTAAAGTGTCAGCCATGGTTTAGTGAACTTCCTAAACAAAACGCCTTTGTGGAAGGTGGTGCCATCTACAGCTTCATGGAAGCCACTGCACTTTTTATTTGCACTGGAATTAACACACGTTATAAAACTGCTAACAGATTGGTCTCCAGGATGAAAGCTTTCACTGTGTGACTCCATTGTGGAAACTGTAAACAAACCTGTTGTATACATATCAATTTTTTTTTTTCATCTAGCCAGCAATGTTTGAAAGTGTTGGAGGATACAGAGCAAAGTGAAAAGCAGAGTTAATTACCATACTGTCCTGTGATACAGGAGCATTAGGCAGTGACTTCTCCATTTAGGAGTAATGTGTTTTGTTCCTAGTAGATGAGGAGCTTATCCCAACTGAAGTGTTCGGCAGATGCCCTTACGGATGGTTTGTGCACTTTGTAGACTTTCATAGTAGTCTCTCTAAGGTGTTAACTGTGGAGCCTTTGATAACCTAATTTTTTAATAAATATTACAGGAATAACATGCCACCTGCTTTTGTCCGAATTGGAAACAAACTAAATCAGCAGAAAGACACCCGTCAAGCAACTTTCCTGTTTAGAAGGGGCCTGAAGGTAATAAAAATTGCTGAAAACCACAATAAAATTGTACCACAGGTTCTAAGCTAACCTGTAATTGGCATAAAGGAATGAACTTCCGGTATGAGATCTGAGTAGAAACTTCAGGTAGACTGGGAGATAGGCACAGATTCTTCTAGGGAGGTGTGCTTGTCCTTTTCAGTTACTGTAAGCCATTAAGTCTTGCTTCCCATTCCAGTGTAGGTGGGCTATTCCAAGGGGCATGGAACTTGTGTTTGAGGGGGGTTGCAAGGTATTCATTTTTTGCTTTTAAATGTATATGTTAGAAAGCACTGTCCAGCTTTCAGAAATTGCCCTCAGATGAAGAATAGAGCAGTAAGACATTTCAGAATCTGATTATGGTTTGGTTTGCTTTTTTGGTTATTCTGGCATTATTTATTTTACTTAAGTTCTTATTTTAGTGACTTTTCATTTGTGCCCTCATTTTACATCTACCATCATTGTAAGTAGCTGCTGTCTTCCTTACACAACAGAATTACAGACAGGATCAGAAACTGGACAGGTTTTCCTAGCTGGCCTGGTAACATTTTGGTGCATCTTAGTAAAGTGTGTATTTGGTGACATAGCCCTCCAAAGTATTGCCATCTGTCTGTTGGTTAATTACTGTCACTGGCAGTTTTGTTCAAATCATTTTGTGTTCTGAATTTGTTCCCAGTGTCTTACAAAGGTAAGAGGACCGTTATCTTTAAGTCCCTCTGACAGTACAACCCTGTTTGTGCAGAGTGTACAAACAGCTTTAAGCCTCTGTTTTTGAACTTCTGTATTTCCAGCTGGAGTTGAAGCAGTATTCAAATCTGGTGTCTGTATTGATGTGTTTTCAGGTGCAGGCTCAAGTGCAGTCAACAGATGATCTTGATAATCAGACGGTAAAAAGAACTCGTCAGTAAGTATTTAATTTGGAAAACTTCAGTTTTGTTACTCGTGAGATTCTCATTTTAGCTCAGACTTCCTGACTATGATAATTGAATGGCGTGGGTTTTTTTACCCTGTAGGCACATCAATGAGAGTGACAGTGATCCTCCCCCTATTCTCAGTTACTTCCTAAATTATCTTCTAATTTAACCAGGAGGAGTTTGTTTGCATAAGATGCTCGCAAGAATGAGGGGGAAGGTGGTAGCTTCAGAGGATCAGACTAATCTCTAGCACTCATGAATACTGCATAGACTGGAAGAAAAATTCAAATGTCAGTGTTCTCTTGAGCTCTTGATGTAATTTTCGTTTTATTTAATATGCATATAAGCCTATGAAGCAGCTTGGAAATGAAAAAGGCAGATGACAAAGTGGATGCTCAGCTCTCCCCCCACGTATTTTTCCCATATCATTCTGTGCCTGCCGGGCTCTTCACTGCGTGTTTGTTTGGAACACAACAGGCTGAGCAAGCAGTGGGTGCCACAGACTGCAGCCTGCAGTCTATCACCTCTTGGATTTGTTGTGAGAACCATTTTGGCCCCATCTTTGGCAAGGAAACAATGTTTTGAAACACTTGGTTCAGTGCTGTAGCTCCTGGTGCACCCTGACAGCCTGTGATCTAGCACTCACTTGAATACGTTTAAGTGATGTGAAAGGTACAAGAATCAATAGCCAAATGCCCTGTATCTGCATGTGGGCTTCGTACTGAAAGCTTGTACATTCCTTCCTGGCCAGTGGTTTGGGTGCACCTTTAAAGATAGTCTGACTCAATTTTCTGCAACATTTTTCTAAGTGATTTCTGTGTTTTCAAACTAGATGGCGAACTTCTACCACAAGTGGAGGGATCCTGACTGTGTCTATTGACAACCCAGGAGCAATCATAACCCCAATGTGAGTTTTTAAATAAGTTTTGAAATGTTCTGAACATAACTGGAATTGCTGCTCTGACCCATTTAGCAAGTTCCATGCAGGTATTTCAGGTGACCTCAAAGTCACAGCTTCTTGTGAAGGCTTTTAAATCTGGCCCCTTTCTGAATGTTTCTGAGCTGTGTTTAAATAAAATCACAGCTGGTTTTCACACGTCATCTCCCAGTTAGGAGCTTGATGTGTACAGAGCAAAAGAGTGGTGGGCTGGTAGATTTTCACCTTGTCTGCCCCTTCCAAATCAGATCATGTTGCAGCTGTTTTCCTCCCCTGTCTGAATGGAAATCATTGAGCACCTAGTTGATGAGTGATGGTAATAGTTCCTCCCTGACCTATAAAAGTACTGCTGGAGTTGCACTTAGAGAGCATTGCTGTATTTGTCTTTGAGAAGGTAGTGGTATTGGTGTTTATAGGTGTTGTATTTTTAAACATGTTGTGAGTAGCTTTTTTCGTTAGTAGCATTTTATCAGTAAGGAAGACTACCAATTTTTTTTTTATTTATGGAGGTAATTAACTGCAAATCAGGTGTTTGTAGGTAGGATTGAGAGAGAAAAAATAAGAAGTTTTCCTGCAGAGACACTTGCTGTCTGATAACAATAAGAAATGGTCCCTTTTATAGTTCTGCCTGACTTCTATCTTCTTGTATTTGTGCCTTCCATCTATTCAGCCAGCCTGAGAAATGGCTTGATGAAAAATTCATGCCTCTATCAGCATCTAGGCTTTATTGCATGAAACACACATTCATCACGTCTTTTGTAATGTTCTTCTTTCACAGTTCCCAGAAATTACGATTAACTCGTACTCCTATGCCACCATTTCTGATGAAGAGGGACCAGGCTGAAGAGAAGAAGATTCCAAAAGGGGTTCCATTGCAGTTTGATATTAATAGTGTTGGAAAACAGGTAAATGCCGTTTCTTTTCAGAACTGTGGAAGTAGTTTCAAGACCAGTAAAAGCCAGTGAGGCACTTTCCTCCTCAACTCAGTGGTGGCAGAAAGAGTGAACTAATGGCTACTTCTTGTTTCCCCTTCCAGTCCTTCCACTAACTAGCTAAGTAACTTCAAGCAAGTAGTTAAACTCACTATTCCTGTTCCTCTAGTTCATGTCTTGCACGCCTACGTGATTTAAATGGGATTGAAAATGTTGAATATTCCTAAAAGCCTTCTGGTGTTCCTGCTATGCTTACATCAGCAACTGTGTGTCACTTGGGGATGAGCTGCTTGAAGCTGTGTATCCTGCATGGAACCCTGGCAGCTGAATTTTTAAGGCAACTTTTGCTATGTATCTAGGAAAAAGAAATCAAATGTGATGACATAAAAGCTTGAAAGATGAACAATTTTTCCCAACTTTCATGAAGACGGGCAATTTGGTGCAGGAATCCTGGTGCTGTCATTGAAGGATTTCTTACAGACGAGAGTTAAGTGCTGTTCTTGTACTGAGCTCCTTAGTGCCAGCTGTAGAAAACTGCATGGGGTCAAGGCATTGGTCTGGATCTGTTCTGTCCATGAATAAGCAAAAACAGTATTGTAAAGTAGACTCCAGCCTCAACTGGGTGAACTGGAAAACAATTTGCATTAACACAGTGAAAATGACACATTTGTTGAAGTTGCAGAGAATCTGTGTGAGGAAATGTGTCATGAAAGTTCCCTTTTTGAGTCTGTCCTCAGTTTAACTTACCATATTTTTAGTAGGCTTTCAGTAATGACATTGTGTACTGTGTGTTCTCAATGAATTCTGAGAAGTGCAGGCTCTTGATGTGTAGTCCAATCTGATTTTTAAACGGTGTAGGAAATTACAAAATCAATCCTTCTCTTTCAAAACATCCAAATGAGGCAATTAAGGAGCCAAGTGGTCATACAGATTGAAGAAAAAGGTATTCTTGTCTCCGTTACTTTGATTAAATTAACTAAACATCTTTTAAGTTTATGGTTAAATGACTTTATTTTTCAGACAGGGATGACGCTGAATGAGCGATTTGGGATCCTGAAGGAGCAAAGAACAGCTCTGTCTCAGAACAAAGGAAGCCGGTTTGTGACAGTGGGCTAACCTGGCACATGGACTCGGGCACTGATCCCACCTACCTAAGAACCTGAGATACAAGTGGGCAGAAGAATACAGCATACATCACTGAAATTCTCCAGACATCTTGCTAAGATGGTGGCAGATCTATCTCTCTTTATTACTTTTACTTTCAGTGGTAAAAGACATGATGCCCCGAGGGAGAAAAAGTGGGAAAACTGATCCATTGGACTGGCACCATCACCTGGTTGGAAAATATTCTGTTGCCCAGCTGATGACAAACTGGTTTTGGTTCATATCACAATTGAAACACAAACAAGAATTGTTAAAGTTGTGGATTTTGTTGGTTTTTTTTTTAATTAAGGAGTACTCAGTATCAACTCTTTAGCCCCTCTGTTATGGTAGTATGGTTGTGTAAGTGTTGCATTATAAACCCCCTTGTAGGGTTTTTTAGGGACTGCCTACGAGCCCCCCCTTGGACTGCAGTTTGGCACAGAGCCTCAGTCCATGGATACTTTGGTAGCAATGTAGCGGCATTTTTCATGGGAGCGTTGGTTCTGTACTTCTTTTTGTGCTTTCAAAGTTCCATTTTTTTTCCTTTCTTGAAAACTAAATGTTTTGCATCCTCACTTTTGCAAATAAAGCTGTTAGCTGAGACCCAAAATATGTAACTGGGATGGAGACTATTCTACTCTTATCCTTAAAAGTGGTCCAGATCATCTATCACATTGGAGGAGTACTGCAGAGGCAGTATGAGTGTAATTTATATTACAAATAGCCTAAGTTCATCATCTTCCCCTGTTAATTGAGTTTGTCTGTCTCCTTTTTTATTTAAACTTCAGCTTTCTATTTCTTTTTGAAAGGTTTTTCACAAATTTAATGCAATAACTTCATAAGAATAAATACAGCAGTTCACAGGGAAGTCAGCAGTATGGTAAAATTCCTTACCCTCCCAGACCCAGGATTGTCATCCTGCATACTTTGCCCCACAGGGTTTTCTCTGGCTCTTACAAATAGCTGGAGGCAAGCAATCTAATCGTACTTGTTTGTGTATACCAAAGAGAGGTAAGATGTGTAGCTGATCCAAAGTGGTCAGTTACCTGGAAATTGGCTGAAACTGGGGAATATTACTGGAGGAAAGCCCTCGGTTTGCCAGCTTGTGTAAGGCTTTAAGCAGGAGCTTGCACTCACTTGCTTTAAGCTTCGTTCTCTGCATCAGAATCTGCAGAAAGTAACAAGCAGGGCATCTTCATTCTGAATTTATAGAACCCCTAAAACTGAGGCACTTCTTCAGAATTGCTTCCAGACCAGGAACTGATGAGCTTAGCACTGATCTATAGCAATGAGTTTAGGTACAGTCAGGTAGAAAAGTGGTTGTCTTACTGCATCCAGGAATGTTTATGGTGTTTGAAGCGGGTTTTAGCTCCTTTTCACGTTCTTGAAGGATTTACATTTGACTTCTGACAGAGTTGGTTTCCTTGCATTTTTATCTCAAATTCCAAGTTAACTAGCATAATACTGGCAACTTCAACCTTGAAGAGCATTTGACAGCAGAAGGGCTTTTTTTATGTATAGCGGTTTTGATGTCAGAATGCACTCTGAGGCTATGTAGTACTTAATCCCTTATTTTTAATGTTGACAAATATACCTTAGCAGAAGCAAATTAAAAGTAATTGTGTTAAGGTTTCTTTCTCAATTACTAGTAGGAAATTATTATTTTTTTCAAATGTTCCACTGTTAGAATTTGAGTAGATAAGGTGTTGTCAGTCATCCTGTTTAAGTGTATACGTTTTCCATGTGCCAGGATGCAACAAAAACATTCTTTTGCATCAACATAGATGCAAAACATTGATGCAATGCATCAAAAAATGCTAGTTTGTATTTAACGAGAAGATGCTTTACACTGTACTTTTTGGTATTCTTTGGAGAAGTTATTACATTTGATCTATTCTGAAGCTGTTAATTTTTTTTTTTTTTAAATAAAAGGTTACAGGTTTCATACTGTCTTTTTCCTGTTATAATCACCAGGGCAATATACTGGTTATGTGAATTTTCTGATAACGTGCAAGGGGTTCTTATTGATTAAATTCTTACTAAACGTTTTGAAGAGCACAGCAAAATACAGCTTAAAGAGGGCTCTTACTCATTGCCCAGCTTAATACCCTGACAATTGAGCACCTCTTGGAGTGGCACCACGTAGGCTCAGTTGCGTTTAAATGTGTCAGCCACTAATGCATGTTCTGTGTCTAATGCAGTGGTTTGGTGTGATGGGAGCGCCAGGTCTGTCCGCCCAAGCTCTGCTTGTTGCTGTGTCGTGTCTTGCTGTTGAGAAGCCGCTGTCATTTTAACCCCGTGCTGCAGGAACAGCAGCCCCTGCGGGGCTGGCAGGGGGCACGAACAGCGGGAATGCTGCTTTAGACGGGCGGTGCAGGGAAAAACAGTGCCTGGGATGGGTGTGATGTGTCTGCATCTAATTATCTCCGGTGTTCGTTCCTGGTTACCAGCTCGGGTCGGGCACTGCGGTAGCAGCACAGCAAGGTGGCATTTACTGCATTTATTAAGGCGTTGCAGAGTGTGACCTCTTAAGGACTGATGACGTTAAGTAAATAAACGTGAAGCCGCTGTTACTTTTCCCACCTGGTTGGGATTTATCATCTCTATCCTTGGGTTTCCTGCCGGAAAGGGTCCGACACCCAAAGGCCACGCTGTGCCATCCCACCTGGGCGGGTACGGTGGGATGTTTAACCCTTTCCGGAGGTGTGTATCCAGCCCTAGGGCCGCTTCGCATTCCCGGTGGGAAGCGGGACCGGCCGGCCGGGATGCGCCGGCCCCCGCGGCGGGTCCCGCGCATGCGCAGGCGCGGCCCGGCCCGCCATGCGCCGTGGGCCGGGCTGTGGCGGGGGAAA
>VXBX01002024.1:327291-412488 GCA_013400415.1 Scytalopus superciliaris
CTCCTCGGACAGGGGCTGGGGGGCCAGGGGGAGGCTGAGGTGACCCGTTTGCTGTCTCTTCGCTACATTGAAGGTGGTTTCGCCGCCTCCCCTCGCTCTCCGCCCTTCCCTCCCGGGCTGAGGCAGGATGGAGGAGCCGGGTCAGGGCTCTCCTTCCTCTGCCCGGCTCAGGAGAGCTCTCCCATTTGTGGGGCTTTTTTTTTTTTCTTTATCTTCTCCGGTCTGAAGTGTTTCCCTTCTCGGGGACTGTTTTAAAAAGAGATGTGAGGTTTTTCTCGGTATTGCTGCTCGCTGGTGTTGCTTTAGCCAGGCGTGTTCTTGCTTTGATGTGTGTGTATGTGAGTGTGTGATGTACACACACACAGTCTCCCATCCTGTGCCGCTGACAGGGCAAACCAGCTCTCAGAGAAGGGCTGTCAGGTGTGCCTATGCCAGAGACAACTGTTTCTTATAAGCTCTGTAAGCTCTTATGCGTCTATTATTGTAATTTCAGACTGCCATGAACAAGACATGAAAGATACTGTGAACATAGTCATGTCACTTTTTCTTTCTCCTTCCTCCTTTCCTTCCTCCTTTCCGTCCTCCTTCCCTTCCTCCTTTCCTTCCTCCTTCCCTTCCTCCTTTCCTTCCTCCTTTCTTTTTTTCCTTCCTTCTTTCCTTCCTTTCTTCCTTTCATATAATATGGATGTAAGGACATTAAGAAATATTAAATACTTTACAAGGCATAGTAACCGACAGGGCTGGTTTTGTCCCTCTGCTCCTCTAATGTATTTATAAAAGTAGACTAAAAAGGGGTGCTTTGCCTGTAAGTACCTTGATCACAAGCAAAAACACGTTTGTGGAGTGTGTTTAGATATTACTGTGTTGAATGGAGAGATGGGAACTTAGGAAACAGTGAGAGTTTGTGCAGGATGTAGAAGTTTTCTCAACGTATTATATACAGCAAACTTAGTTTATGTTTATTTTGATTGTCCAGTTGTATAAGTGAAGTAAAAGTAGTTTTTAAAGGCGTCAGTATGCCATTTGTTTGTAGCTTTGATTGATTGCATTGCAGTCATTTAGATTTTTTCAGAGTTTTGTGTGGAGTTCTAGCTTGAAAGCTTAGAAATAAACTTCAAATGTCACTTTTTTTCAAGTTACCATGTTTGCTAGTGTGTTGGTTACACTGTCAGTCAAGTAATTCAAAATGGAGCCTCCTTTTTTAAAATTGTCTTGGCTTCATACTGTCTTGTAACATCCTATCTATGCAAAAACCTCTCACTGCTTAAAAAAAACACCCATGAAAACCCAAGCAAACCTGGAGATAACTGTGGTTTGCTTGACTTGAACACATCTATAAATAGAAAACACTTCTTGTTGGGGTATAATTTTTTTTTGTTCTAAGGGTTATGTACAAATGCAGTTACACAATGAGTGTGTGGTGGCTAATCCATAAGCCAGTGCAGCACAGACATTTGTGAGGGGTTTGGGCTTTTTGTTTATAACACTATTCATTTACTGTACTCCTAAACAATTTGTGGGAATTCTTGTTTCCACCAAGGTTCCCATCTATTGTGATGAATATTTGCATTGTAGTTGTTCAAGAAGCATTAAATGCTAATAAGTGGCAGTGCATGCCATACACTTTTGTGCATTTATCATCACAATGAACCTTAGAAAAAAGCTAGAACTGTTCTTAAGTTGTAAGAAGCAAAGCTTATTGAGTATGTGTGTGGGGGGACACATTCTGTTTAAACTCTCTGTTTTGAAGGCTGCTGTGAATAACTTCATCTTGTGCCTTTTTTTTAGTGTGGTCTGTTCTATGACTTTTTTGTTTCTAGTAAGGCTGAGCAGTGGGAAAAAAAAAATCCATGCAAGCATTTCTGACCCCCAGTTTTCAGTTGAGTGCTCAGGTCCAAATTTAATCCACTTCTTTCCTCACGTTGGTTTCTTTCGTGTGAAACTTCAAATTCTTTTGTGTGGGAGTAGCCACAAATAGGATGATAAAATGTATACGTGTGCTAGGTGTTGCAAACACTTAAAATAAGCACTTTAAACAACCCCCCGACTGAGATTCTTACATGCTGTGCCACAGACTCCAAGCACATGAGGTGGAACTTGTCTGTGTTTCATAGATATCACTGGAATTACTTCCAAACTACAGAACTTAAGATGAAACAATGGATGTGCAAACCTTCCTCCTTCTCATGTGCCTGAACAGACACCTCTCCAGTGTGGATCGTTATCCTGGTGTAGCTCATTCCCATTCTTGTGGTAGTAAAATTAATTGCATGTCACTGTAACCACACTGATGCATAGGAGGTGGGAATGAATCACATCCCTCATTAATGTAACTATCCTGCTGGAAAACCACCCTCCAGCCTTAACAGATCCACTGGCCTTGCCTGGAAGCCACTGTTAGTGCAGGTGAACAGCAGAGCGGGTCAGTAGAAACAGGGCATTAGGGATTAGGTGCTTAATCAGGTTTATTTGGGTGCTCTGTACAGATTTTGAGGTTGATGATGGGTGATGTCAGCCATAAAGTGCATTTTCAGATGTTAAATCAATGGGAAAGTCACATTTCTTTGGACCTTTTAAGGGTTCAGATTTGATTAATACTAATCCTAGTGCTCAATCTGTAATAGCTTCTAGTTACCATTCTTGACTCCCCACTAAACAGATATCAGAGCCAAGTTTCTGACAAGGTGTAAATTGACTTTGGAAAAATATTTGATAAACAGATTGTAAAATCATAAAATATGACAAGTTGGAAGAGGCCTGTAAGAATCCTTGAGTCCAACTTGCTGCTTCTGGCAGGACTGCCTAAAATGAAACCAGGTCAGGTTTGCTGACTTTTGTTCTTGAAGTTAATACAATTTTTCTTTTAGGCATCAGTGGAGAAATTAAGTTCCTCATTAGTCATTTGCCTCAGTCACTAAACTTTCAACTGGAAAGTGGATTCTCTGGTCATGTCAGAGCCTCAGCTGCTTCTGGGCACTGCCATCTTCCAGATGTGGCTTTTCAAAACAAGGCCAGTGCTCAAGGTTATTTCCAGAGCTGATCAGGTCACTTCAGCAGGCAGTAAAGTAATAGTTTCTGGTTGTTTTGTACTTTGACTGGAATTAAGATCACATAATATAAAATCAAATGGAAAGTGGGACAGTCTGTGCTTGAGAGCTTTGGAATGGATTAGTGGGAAGGGAACTTCCTATAGCGTGTGGTGCAGTTGCCCCTGTAACGTTCTCATATGTGTGGGATGGCTCACGTACAAGAAATGCAGTATAGTAAAAACTAGTAATTTAGGTGCTGAAAGAGTGTCTCCTCCCTTTGTGTTCCTCCCTTACAACTGAACTGGAATTTTAGGAAGTGACTCAGGCTTACAAAACTCATTGATGATGAAGAATGAGCAAGCTTCATTATCAAATCAAGGATGTGCTTTTCTTTTTCTTTTGCACTCTTTCATTTAGCACGCATTATCTCTACCCATTTTATTTGGGTTGAGTTACAAACCATTTGTTCATTCCACTCGTGTTCTGGACCAGAGAATAGGAATAGGAAGGGCTATAAACCACCTGAGTTAAATGTGAAAGGAAGCATGATTGCATTTTGCCAGCGTTAATGTAGACTCTGATGTCATTATTTGACAGCATTCCCAGTGGCCTAATGCATACATCGAGCAGAAAAGTTATTTTTCAAACCTTCCATGACAGCTGTAATTACCTAAACCACTCACTGTCTCCATTTTTAAAAGAGAAAAAGGGAATATGTGGGTCTATGCAACAAAAGAAATGGCCATTGTATGGAAATGAACTAGTAAGATAATTACATGCAGCTCACTATGTCTTGTTTCTGGAATATATTAATAGTGAAAAAAGAAAGAATAAAATTGTCTGCCATGCCTTTTGAATGGCCTTGCCAGTGAGGCGTCTCTGCAGTTTTGTTCTTAGCAGCTCTAGATAGAAATGGTAAAATCTGACCACAGTGTCAGTGTAATTTCTATATGCTAAGTGCTTGCATGCATCTAGAAGGTTTGCAGTGACTATATGAGTGTTCTACAGTAAAGGGTCTCACGGGTATTTTTCTTTCCTGCCAGAAGTTCAGTTACTGCCTGATGAAATGTAAAACAGCTTGAGAAGGGCAGTATGGCTCATGCAGCAGTGGCCCTGCTTCCCAAACATTTGCTCTTAAAGCAGAATCCAAACCAGACTCAAATTAAATAATGGTTTGGGGAAAAAACCTCTTCAGGGTACTGTATCTTGAATGTAATTTTATTATGATCTATAGGATAATTTGGAAGGAAACAGGATTGCTGTTCAGGTCTCAGGCTATTTGTCAGCAGAGTTTACAGTGTTAGTGCTTGCATTATCTGAAGTTTCATTATTAAAAATCAAAGCCTAGCATGTCATTAGGGTTTTTCAGAGTCCTGTACTTGAATTTGTGTACTTGTCTCTACCCTTACTAAAACCCAAACAGAAATACACTGTCTAGAGGTTTAGTAGCTGAAAGAGCAGAAATGAAATAGGATGACAACTTTCCCCCAAACTTCAGACAGTAATCCAACTTGTTCCATTTGGTTGCATTTTTTGGTCTTAGCTCCTACTTGTGTCAATCCCTTTTTAATTTGATTATTGCTCCCTCTTGTTTCCTTTCTTGTTATGCTTCTGCTATTGGAAAGTCTTGATCTCGTGTGTTCTGTGCATAAATACTGGCAGTTCTTAGACTGGGCTAATGGAATTGTCTGACTGGTGCCTTGCTAAGCTGGTAAATTGAGGTCAGTCCTCTTGCCTGTTTTTTTGTTTTTGTTACCCTCAAAATGCCGTGAGCAGTGGACTGTCATAGATCATGGTTCATTTTTGTTGGATGTGTTGCATTTTGATGGAGACCTGAGGCCTTGCAGCAATGCTTGATTCTTCTTGGCACACAGGCAGTCTTTTTGCCTAATGTTTTTATGGCATCTGGAAATCTGAGCTTGTAGTCTAATCCTTGTGGCAATAAAAGCAATATGTGACATTCAGAATGCCTTCGTTATCTTTCAAAACAAAGAATAAAGTCCCACAATCAAACTTCTACAACCAGGGAGCTCTTCTAAGTGGTGTTCAGTGGTGTTGCATGTGCTTGCAGTTACTTCCCTAGTCTTCCACTTCTTTGTTTCCATCATGATCAGATTTATTTTTTAATACTGTTTTGTCTGCAAACACACTTGTATTTTTGGGAGATAACTGTAGCTACATAAAAAGTAAGGAGGGGAGGGATTGATAGGTGAATATACTGAGCTCTGCAGTCACATGAAAGGCAAATTAAAATTTAGGAAAAAAGGAAACATCTGTGTTTCTCTCCTGGTGTTTCTAGCCCCATTCTCCTGTGTCTGTACCTGTGCTTGGAGGTAGCACATTTATATTGGTTAAGTCCTTCCTGAAGTCAGTCATAAATACATGGCCTAATGTGATCCAGGTTCTGTGCTGGTGCCAGAAGAGGAAGTTCTCTCTTCATCTCCCGCTGCACAGTCAACACCAATAATCACAGTGCCTTCCAGCAAGCTATTTCGTACTTATCTGGCTGAAAGCTCAGCCAGTAACTACTTGGATCGAGTTCTTGGACAGCTTGCTGCATTTCCAGGTGTGGGTGAATGCCAGCAAAGGGAAAGGGTGGAAGGACTGGATGGGTGATGAGAGTGAGAGGGTCTGTTTTGGCAGATGTGTAAGCCTAGATTGACTTGCATCAACTGTGAAATCACACCTCAACTTTATTTTGTAGCCTTTTACCACTGGCCTGCTGTACATTTGGTAATTATTTTCTGTAAAACAATGTGCTAGCCTTTTGAGTCAGTGAGCCTAGGAATTTCTGCTTTTACAATAGGGCTTAGAGAGTTGAATTTCATTCAGTGAAACTTTACTGCTGACAGATTTGGATCTCATGCTTTCATTTGGCAAAATACATTGTTTTATGTAAGTAATTTTAAACTGATGGTTTAGGTTTAGATTTAGAATGCAGTAGATGTAATTAGTTTTTTTCAGTAGAAGAACCAGCAGTAAAGAATTAGTTACAACAAACACTGCAAATTACGTAGCATGTGTTAAAAATAAAATTACATGGTAGCTAACAAAAAGGCTATAACTCAATTCAAGGGTTCTTCTCTCTTTGATAACTAATCAGGCTTGTATCTCATGGTTTCCAGTGTTGGCCAAACAATTTGAATGAATTGCAGTTGTGTATTTAGCTGAAGCCATGGGCTGTGCTGAGTGCTTTCTTCATCTGCTGTGATCCCTCCCCCCCTCACTCCAAAGTGAAGAGGTGGAAACCCATTCATATCAAAAGTGTCTTGGTGGTTAGATTTGTCAGTGCTTTAGACTCAAACTATTGCTTTAGTTCTCTGCATTAGACACTTGGAGAACATGCAAAGGATAAGACATTGTGGTCTTTTCCTTATAGAATTGCTCTGCCTAAGGTAGTACTTCTGTGTATATGCAGGAACAGGGTTTATTTTTCACTTTAAAGTCCCCAAAATTGCCCCAGTAGTCCTTTACTTCAGCCTGCCTTGCGATTCTACATTACAAACTGCTGCTTTCACTGACAGCCCAAAAGTCTCTCTAGAGTGAGGAGAGTCTTTGTTCTCTCCAAAATGAGGATATGTCAAAAAACCCCAAACTGCTGTGCAGCCCAGGTGTTGGCTGCTGGAACGTGGCGTGCTCTGTGCAGAGGGCAGCAGGATTAGGGAGCATCTATTCAGTTCCACCCGCCACACTGGGACATTGTTCAGTGACCCATGTGAATTTTAGTCTCTTTGTCCAGCTTATTGTTGAAACTTAGCTTTGAATACAGAAATGTGTTATTGTTGCCTTGGGCTCTTGGGTAGTGCTCCAGACTGCTGAAAAGGTTTCAAACATTATTTTTCATGTAATCTCTGTGAAGTGAAGCAAATAATTTTATATATATGTAGCTTTGAGTGGTACAAAGTTTGAAAGCATTTGCTCATTTGGGGTACCAAAATTCACAGTACTTGGTGCCTCAACTTTTAGACAGCCAAACTGTTTCAGGTTAATTTTTAATAAATTCAGATGCCTTGGTCACTCCTCAGAGTACTGAGAATCAAGCCCAATATCTAGAAAAATGGAAATATGTTATTAATTACTACCTTTGGAAAGATGAGAAGATTTGATTACCATTATTAGGAATTATATGGCACTGACAACATGCGAGCTGTTTTTCCAGAGCAGCATTCACTACCTTTCAGGTTAACCATCTCTTTTTCTTTCTGTAATTCCTTGTTTTTTTCCCATAATGTTTTTTCAACAACACTCTCTTTTACAATACTGTTATAGTGATCAGTCCTGATTCTTAATTTCATCTTGGCTGAAAAAAATCTACTCGAACAGAAAAATCTTGCAGAAAAATGAAAGGTGGTATGTGGTTGGTAATTAAAAACATGTGGACAGTAGATATGCCCAGGAAATGAGCAATTAAAGTTATGTGGGCATCTCTGATGACAGACTATACTGGTTTTGTGCTTGATTCAGCAGTTACGTAACATTTTAATTGAGCTTTCTCTGTGCAGAATATTGGTGTGTTTTCCAGGTTACTTTCCTAATGCTGCATTCCAAATTCAGGCTGAATTTTAGTCAGAGGTGCAGCCTGAATTTCCTAGATTCGGTTGAGTGCAATGGTGCTGCCATCCCTGTGACTCATCAGGGCAGTTCAAACCTTCATGTCCCTCAGGTCTCTCTTAAGCGAGCCAACAGGGTGGCAGGAGGTTGTCATTCCCTGGAACCTGTTTGTAGAGTGGGATGCTGCACCTCTGAGTTGTACAGATGTTTGAGGGCGGTGGTTTGAGAAGGTTTTGGGTTCTGGGTTTGGATGTTCTGGAGAGGTTTGTGCTCTGCCAGGTTGGGGTTGCTCCCTGTGTTCATGTCACATGTTTTGTTCCCAGCAGTGTGTTGTTACCTCAGTTCTGTCTCTTCTGCCCACAATTTTTTTTCCTGTTTCTTTCATCCCAGTTTCCATGTCTTAACCTTTTCTCCTTTCCTTGTTAATCTTGCCCTATCTCAAATGTCTCTCTCATTGCCAACTCCATTCTTCTCATCCAGGTTGTTCAGATGATAAAAAGAGGAATAAGTAGTTTCTTAACATTTGGTGGAAAATTCCTTTTAAATCTGAGGAGAACATTAATTTTAGGGTGCTGATGAGACAAGTAGTAATTTAAACTTGCTAAATACATTATTACCATTATTTATGGTCATATATATTGCCCCTTAATTGAGTCATAGACCAGGGCTTTTACTGGTCTGTGAGCTGGTGTCATTCACTGTTCTCTGGGAGCAAGAGAGTCACTGAGCACAATAGTAGCAGGACAATTGGGAGCTTGTCATTACACTGGCTCAAAGCTCAGCTATGGAATAAATGTTTTTGTAGAGGGCCACGACTGAATGTGGTTAAGAGCCATAAAATATCTGCTATTTCCTTTCATTCTGCTGGTTTGCAAAGGAGTGGGGAGATTTGTGCTTAGCAAGGTAAAAAAATTATCTTTGAAACCCATCTATGCTAGAACAGCAGGTTGATCCTTTGAGCTGTAAATTTGTTACAAATATTCAAGTATTATATGTTGCATGGCTCTGTTCTGATGGATGCAAATCGTATCCCCATCATTCAGGCATGCCTGTGTGTCAGAAGATTATTATAATTACCATTGAAAGTTAAAGTGTGGAAAATCCAGGAGCTTCACTGTGGGTGCCTGTCACTGGTGTTTAACTCAGAACTGGCTTTTCATTCTGAGCATGGTGAAGGAAACACACATACATATTTATAGTGCACAAGTTTTGGCTGTGAATTATGTAACTGATTAATACACATGTAATATTCTTAACATCTGCCATCTCTGCTTTCACAGATATGGTAAAATGACAAGTGCATCTGTTAGTTCTTTCTGTCAATGTTACTGCAGTGTAGTTTCTGTTCACAGCCCCTGTAGTGGTTAAGAAATAAGTCTGTGGAAGTTCCATTTCAATAACATGTTGTCAGTTTGCAACTAGACCATTTAAATAGCTTTTCAGATTTAAATAAAATGAAAATATTACTTGGTTCGTATTCCTTTTCCTGCCTTGGATAGGTAAAACAAACAGGAAAAAACAGGTTTTCATCAACAACACAATTGTCACAGTGCTGCCAGATTTGCAGTATATAAATGGAAAATACACTTTCACAGTTTTAATCACCACTATTTCTGTATAACTTGATTTTCGGACATTAATGTGATTTTTAATTTTGTTTTATTTTTAAAAACTGAATCCTTCCCATGTGATGCAGTTCTTTTCAATTCTTGACCACACTGAATATGTGATAAATGGAAATGCAAGGAAATTTTTAGAAGCATACACTGCAAGCTGTATGAGTGGATTCTGGGATAACTTGAGGAAGGTGATGTCTCCTCAGTTTTGGGGAAGGGGTTTCCTCTTCTAATGAATGGCTACAGCACATGTCCCTGGGGCTTTCTCCGTATAGTGCTGAGAAATGTATCTGGTACATGACAGTTGTTAGGGATTGCAAAAGCAAACAAACAAACAAAAAGACCTGAGTAGAATCCTGAGGATTCCTGTTCTCCAGAACAGGCTGGCCTGGCTGCCACTTTGCTCTTGGAGAAGCAGCTCATACTTCTGTTTTCCTCAGCTGGAGATACTCCTGTCTGCTGAACACTGGTGTCTGTTTTTTAATCATGTTAGAAGAAAGATTGTTCATACTTACATTATGCCTTTTAGATTTGAATATTCTATTTCCGTTCTTTGTTTTGGGCCATAAAGGAATCCTCCTGTCACTGCATTTTCTATCTCTTTTCATCTTGATTCTCTACTCAGTGTGGTACATCTGCATCCTTGCTGGTGCAGGGCGATAGATCCTTATGTCAGTGGCACTTACAGATGAACTTGTTTAGTGTCTAGTTTTACTTCTCAAAAATCATCTAATTTTAAAGCCAGAAAACTCAGTTGGTGCCCCATGAAGAAAGGAGGAAAAGAGAAATTACAGGCCATCCATCTTATGTGGGGGACTTTTAATTTTTTTCAATATTGCACATAGGCCTAATTTGTTGAAAGGGGTTTATTCATATGCCTCTGTATCTGTTTCCATGCCAGATGATTTGAAGCTATGTGACTACCTTATGTAATCTCATAAAATTGCATGTTGTGCAGGATGTCAGCACAGAAGGAAGAGAGGATGTTAACAGCTGTAACGCTGGTCACATCTCCTTTGATAAGCAAGAATAGTTTGTGGTGTTCCAGAGATCTTTGCTCATGAAACACAGTCAGCCTTCCTGTAACAGGTAACATCTTCTGTGATGAGAAAGAAGATTAATGGACAAGAGTTTAACGTGTGTGTGTTAATTGTGTTTGTAACTTTAATTCAGCTTCACACCTGTAACATCAGTATAACTTCACTGTCACAAACTCCGTTTCACTCCAGCTCTTCAAGAGCTTTCCTTGTGTTACTTGCCATGTGACAACTTTTCCATGTAGCTCTTGTGACAGAAGAGTAATTTTTGCTGTATTGCTGGTGTTAATTTTTTCAGGGGATGTCAAACTCCAGTGTCAAATTTTCATTTCCAAATTTTTAGTCAGTTTATGGCACCTTGTCTTTTGATCCTGCCACCCTTGCTGTCTTACTCTGCATCAAAGAAATGCAGTGCTCTCTTTCTTCTATGTAGTATTTCTTGTCACAATTGGAACAGTTGTTTCTTCTTTAGCTGAACACGTAACAGAATTGGAGATTCTTATTCATAAAGAATGTTAAATATTATCAGGTGACCTATAAACTAATTTTTTTTATTTTCAAATATGTTTTACAGTGAGACTTTTCACAAGTTTCTCATTCTTACTTTATAGTAGCTTGAGGAGTTTTATTTTATTTCTGCTAGAAGCAGAGATTCTTTTCTGTGCTTCCAGTGATCTTGGGATGGATTTTCTTCCATCATATTGTACTTAAAGTAATGAGATCAATATTACTTTCTAGGCAAAAGAATATTCAGTACTGCCATTATTGCTAATGCTTTATCATAATTTTTCTTTCTGTATAACTTCAAATATCCTGCTTGACTCACATTTTCTTACCCTTAGTGCTTTCTTTTTGCTGATCACTTCCATATTTATACTGAAGCTAAATTAATCTTTTAATGCTGTGCCATTTTTATACCAACTTTCAAAAGTTGCATATCAGGGCCAATTATTCTCAATGTATAACCAATCCTTTCATTTTGCTGTGTGATTCGTTGCCTTATTTGCTATTCAGTGAATATCAAATCTGTAATTTCAGGACCCTTAAGTTTTCCAGAACTTCAACTGCATCAAAGCCTTTTTCTTCTCTTATCTCCCCATGGCATGTGCAGACTTCTGAAAGTTATTAAGTTGAATTATTTCCATTAAGTCTGTTGATTAAAACCCAGAGAGTGATTGTTGCAGTGGGACTATTTTCTCTTTTTGGGATTGGATTTCTTTGGGATTTGTGCAGTGTCCTAACTACTAGTTTACCTCCTGTTCACCCAAGTTGAAGGCTGTCATCCCTCTGTGCACTCAAGCCTGTTATTCCAGTGAGGTTTTGGAAAAGATAAATGGGTTGAATAAGTATCAAATGTGTTCCTTTAACAATACTATAATTTATAATAGGAAAAAATAATAGTTGGATCCAGAGGTTTGCACATGGACTTACAATCTGGCAATAGTTTCAGCTCCATTTTCAAAGCTTTTTTATGTCTTTTGCTTTAAAATTATTTTTTTTTAAATCCTGATTTTTTTTTTTTAGTTGGGTAATTCCTTTTGTGCGTGAAGGAACTTTATCTGGGGGGCTGAGGGGGGGGGAGAGTTCATTTACTGCACACTTCTCTCACTGCTGACTCCGTGAAGCAGTCTTGGAAAATGAAACCCTGCTCTGCTGGAACACAGTCAAGTATTTCAGGAGCAGCGGGCAGAGTGTCGAGTTGCCGAGGAGCAGCCGAATGCTCTCAGACATCCCCAGTGTCGTGCTTGTATCTGTGTTGTTAGGGTGGGTGAGGCAGTTTCTCTGTAACTTGGAGATTTTTTCCAGTTGAAATTCTTACACGCTTGCAACGAGCACTTTTTAAATTAAGAGTTTTATACACATGGAGAGCTCTAAAAATACTAGCATTTGAAATAGTCATTATGAACTTGAGTAACGGAGCTCTCTGGAAGTGGAGTTCTCGTTGTTGGTGCAGTGTGGGCAGTTGCCACGCAGCTTTTTTTTCTTCTGCGGCTCAATACTTGTCAAGAATTCTCCTGGCAAGGCAAAAAGCTTTCATTCTCCTCCACTTGCACTGAGCCAGTATAGATACAACTTGTCACACGCACAAAACTAACGTTTCTCTGAAGGAGTTGGAGGGATAGAGCCCACCAGCCAAAAGCTTTCAAAGTGACTGCTGCATTTTGAGATTAATTTCCATCCCAGCCTCTTAACAGCAATGTTTAGTGTTAAACCTCAACTTAAGCATTTTCCTGAACAAGAATTGGTTTGGTTTGGATTTGAAAAAAAAAATTATTTTCATTTCTGCTCAGATCAGTTTGGATTTTGTCTTATGTGTTTGCTTCCAGCATTCACAGTGTTTATTTTTTTGTGAAAATATATGTATACAATTCACCTCAAATACTGATTTGAGACTATAGCAATCATTCTGATAGCCTTGCTACTTGTTTTTAGCAAGCTTAGCTTTTAAGAAGGTGAAGATGTATGAAATGGTGACCGCCAGTTCTGTAGCCCTTGATCCTTGGTAATGTCTGCATGATGTGTTTTTGACTGAAGGTGACTTTATGGTTTCCAGATTCAAAATTTATTTTGCATTTTGAACATGTGTTTTGGCAATTGCTGTCATTTATCTCCTCCTCACTTGGCCATTCTTTCTCCTTGATATGGGATATTTTCCATACATACTGTTGTTTTATTTCTTGTCACTAAAATGGCTTGTACTGCACAGATGACTTGGTAAGACTCCAGCTCTTTTTCTAGAATTCTGGCAGTAATTGTCCTATTGAAATTGAAATGCTGCTTGTGTAAAGTGTAACAGACTTTTTTTGTTGGGGATGATGTCAGCATGAGAGATGGCCTCAAGGAGCCATTAAAAGAACACAGGACTTTTGACTGTTGGACTTTATTGACTTTTCTCCTCAGTAAAATACAGTTCTGGGGAAGACAGATCAGTGTCTGCAGTGGTATGAGACATATTTGGTGACTCTGCTGTGCAGTCTGATGAAGCTGTATCTGACTGCCATAAATACAGAGCCACTCTATTAAGAGTCAGAGAAATGCAGTAATAACAGGCATAAAATTTTATAGAAATGCTTGCCTTTCTCTGAGAGTAATTGGCCTTTTTATGTGAAATTGCTCACTTTGCTTTCTAGGACTTTTGAATTTTCAGTTCTGGTTTGTGCTGGTTTGCTTCTAAATCTCCCCTTTAGACATTCGGAAATGTATTCACAGCTAACATTTATTTATTTTAATTGTCTGTCAGTGTATTGCTGACTTTACTATATAATTCTATTTAAACTGTTTAGGGGCGGGAAAAGGGGTAAGGTAATGCATTTCAAACTGACTGGTGAAATACAGAGGGAGAATATGCAAAACTAATGTGATAATAGGTAAATAGCAGCTGTTATATTGGCTGACATATTTACATGTGAAAATACTTGTTGGCAGAGAATTTTATGTCCAATGTTAAAATGAATTGAAGGCATTGCTGATTTATTTTAGTAAAATAAATAGATGAATGGTGAAAATACAAAGTCTTTGTTGGTTGCATTTTATGTTTCCAACCCTCCTCACTGACAAACTTCCTGCCTTTATTCCTTGCCAGGTCTCCATCTCCAAGTTACTCTTTAGTCTCAGAGCCATTGGAATTGCTGAATATACGAGATATTTCACTGACAGAGATGAAAGAACAGAGCATTAAGCAAAGTGACAGTACCCTACAATCTTCCTCTCTCATGGTGTCTTCAGGTGTAACTGGTAAATGTGAACAGATTGTTGAGGGTGGCCTAACAACATCCTCACTTGCTCTCATTCCTGCTCTGGTGCCACTCTCAGTTGTCCTGACACCACTGACTGTAGTCTGTGTGTTTGGGGTGCCTAAGCTGGTTGTGGGAGGACCAGCTTGGGCAGCATAATGTATTCAAAAGGCACTCTGCTGCCTTATAGGGGTTCTCTAGCCTGGTTCAGTCTTACCCAGGAGGTACTTGGTACTCATCTGTTGGGAGTGTCATTGACATGACTGTTCACCCTCTGCATTAGGTTTTATATTAACCTATGGTATTGCTTTATCCTCATTGTCTGACCCTTCTTTCCCCTTCCTTTTATGAATAACTGAAATTGATTGTGGAATTTAAATTATAGACTATGATATCTAGCATGGTATCTAAGAGTCTTACAATGAAATGGAGGAATTAATATTTATGATGTTTTTGTTTTCCTGTATTTTTTTTGTGAGGAGTTTTATGTGCAACATAGTTTCTTGGAAAGAGTCTCTTTTATTTTACAAATGTGCTTCTGTGCAGTGTCATGCACACACTGCAAGCTTCATGTTTCCCATGGAAAAATGGAAAAGTGGGAGAAATGGAATTGAAGGAGATGATGTGTGTGAAGACGCTGAAGCCTTCTGAGTGCTTACTGACCAGTCTCTGGACTGTGAGGAAAAATGTGCTACTTTTAACTTGTAGAAGTAAGGAGATTAGAAGCTGTACCATAGAACATGCAGCTTTCCCTCCTCGGGTAGAGAGCAGACTCCCCATCACAACACTAGCTCAGCCCTTGCTCTGGAGGTGGCAGCTTGCATTAGGTCCTGTACTGAACCATGTGTTTGAATACAACCTACCATGATGTGAGGACAAGTATAATGACATTAGCAAACTTTTAAATTAAAAACAAGATAAAAATTATGTATTAAGTGACTTGACATTCAAATTCAGCATTCCAGCTCGAGCCTGCAAAAGAATGTCTTCAACTGAACTTCAGTGAAGCTCGAGTAGAGTTTCAGGAGATACATCCCCAGCAGGTTGAAGAAGTTGCAGCCCTTTGCCACGTTCATTCCTGTCTCAGTGCAGCAGTTCATCTTTCCTCTGCACTGTAAAGCAGACCATTAAGAACGAGTGACTGTAAGTTATGAACTGACAGCCAAGTTAGTTCTGCCCCTGTGAACTCGAGAAGTTATACTCAGGTCTTGAGTTGTCAGTTGTCTTAAACTATTCACGGGAAAGCAAAGAGATGTAGAAGAAAATGGGGAATTGTTTCCAGACTGGGAAAGGAAGTTCATAGAGAGGAGGTACGTTGATGTTTTTGATGGGAGTATTCCATATACTAGTATTCATTCTCCATGATCCTGAATATGAAAACTGAGAAAAGCAGATTTCTTAGATAAAAACAGATGAAGAAATACAGGAGAGGTAAATTTCATTTATTGTGTGCTGGGATTGAGGGCCTGAATCAAAGCAGCGAATCTGAAGCATGTAATGATTCTAAGTCATGCTGTTGCAGTGAGACATTTACAAAATGAGCTTAATATCCTTTGTTTTAGCCCAGATAGTTGCTTAATGCTAGAAGAAAATGGAATACTTAAGTAATGAAGACTTTGATCTTATTCAATTCAAAGTAATGTCTGCTGAGAAAATCCTGATGAAAGATTTTTCTTTCAAAAGTTTTCTTCTCTTGTCTTTTACTCAGCCCTTTTGTAAAGGCAGAACTTCAACTTGTTTGTCAATGTGCACATAACAGCTACTTTAAGGAAACTGCTGCCAAAGGAAGTCACTGCCCTCATATATCCACTAAAGAGACAGTTCATGTAAGTCTTCCCCAAGTTAGCTTCAGGCAAATTTTGCAAGAGTAGTTTAAACAACTTCAGAAATCATGTGAGCTAACTTGACGTTTTTTTCTGCCTGATGAGAACTGGGAAATGCTCACACAAGCATTGCAGAATCAGTAGCTTACAGCAAGGGGGGATCCAATAGAGGGCATAATTTTAAACCTGTAAAGTCGGATCTCAGAGTGTGGGATCTCCAAGGCTTTCAGATACCATTGTAAACTGTCTTTGTTACATTAGAATAAAAGGCTAGACATGCAGGTTTCATGCTATGACTTGACTTCTTGGTTTTATGCATTAGTTTTAAATCACAAAGGAATAGGTTTGGATCAAATCAAAATAGCTTCCTTTAAAGCAGTTTTATCAATTAAGGGGTGTGTCCTGCCTTACCAGCTTTGTAAGTGTAGTCCAAAGCCTGCATGCTTTCCTTGGAGATAAATACTGTGTGTATTTATGTTCTGCACAGAAAACCCCCAGGGACCTGCAATGCAGCTGGCCAGTGAGGAACTGAGCTTCCTCAATTTAACCTGACTTGGTGAGCTGGAGACTCATTTCCTCAGTGTTAGATCTTTTGCAACATTTCTTCTCCAACTTTCACTTAGTTTACTGTGTTTGGCTTTAGGTTTTAGGGCTATTTGAAAAAGAATCATGAATGTGCTGTGGGCTGTGTGCCAGGTTTAGTGAGGAAAAAGGGAACAAAATTGCTAGAGCAGAGCATATGTAAAAATATCTTTAACCACAAGCCCTGTGTGAAGGAGTTCAAATTAATTCCTGTTTTCAAAGTTCTGCTTTGCATCATCTCTGCTGTAGCAGTACATGAGTTGCAGTTTGTAATCTGTCCTGTTGTTTACTGACCAGTCATAAGGCCCAGCTGGCAGGTCATATGACTTCCTTCTGCCTCCCTTTTAAAGCTTCTGATTTCCTCTCCCTGCTCATCTGAGAAGTGGTTTCATCTCATTCCTGAAGTGTTTGCTTCACTCCACTGTGTTTCATCCTTAAAATACCGTGCTGTGCACACAAGGACATACCTTGCTGTTTACACAGGTATGTGTCCATCATGAATAAATCCCTGATCACAACCCTGTATCTGCCACTCTGAAAATACCCATTTTATTAGAAGTGTGTGTGAATTAAGGAACCAAAAAAGGTGCAGTTTCATGACTGTTACTAACCCTTGTCCAAATCCCAGCTACTGCCAAAAGTCATGGTCTTGTTCTTTCCCACACATCCTTGTCCTCTCCCTTATATTGATGTTAGAGATTACACAACTGCAGCATGAATGGGATCATGCCTCAGAAGGGCTGAAAACTATTTGTGGCCTTGGGTTTCTTCAGGATTTGTTCTCAGTAATGAGGCCCAACTGGCTGTGTGGCCACAGTTGGGAGTGCTGGCACAAGGGACAGGATGGTAACACATGGCCAGTAAGGAATTGCTCCATGGCTGAGAATGGCTGGCTTTGAAGCCACGGTCTGCATTGAATAATGAATAAATAATACTTGACATAACAGTTTGATCCATTGAGGCTACAGATTTTTCTGCTCTAGAGCCAACTAGAGGAAAAAAACTGGATTTGATGAAATATGAAGAGTTTTCAGTTCCTTGCAGCTTGTCACTCTTTCCTGCTCTCCAGCAACCACACAAGAATAATATAATGGTGTTCTGTAGTTTTCACTGTTGTTTTTTCCTTTTTTTTTTAATAAACAAGCAATATTCTTCCATGCAGAAGGAAAATGAAATTATTTCCCAGAGGAAGTGGCATTGCGTTTCATATTGTTATTCTCATTAGAGTATTTATCCCCTTCCTGCAGTATTTGGGCAGTCTGCTCCAGTGAGGCATCATGCTTTCCTTGGGAATGTGTTTTCTTGTCAGTGGCCATACAGCAGCTGACATACTTGCAGGACTATAAAATACGTGCTTGTGTTCAGTCAGTGTTTTTTATGGTAACACCTGTGACATTTTCCTTCATGTGTAAAAGAGAAAGCTAAACTACAGCAAATATGCATTAAAATCATGTGGAGACAAAAAAGGGAGGGAGACTGGGAGTTGGTGCTTAGAATCTTCTGTTTTCCTCTTTGATCCCAGGTATGACTGAGTTTTCTTATTTAGTATAATTAAAGTTCTTACAGGTCCTTGTACATAGATTTTTCTAGTCTTAACAGCAGACAGAGAATGTTGCAGAGACTGGGCCAGGTAAGAGAATTGTACTTAATTCATTTTTTTGTGTGTTTTAATGGAGAAGAGTTGAAGAGGCAACTTACTGCTAAAGAAACCTAGTGCAGTTCAAGGAATTTGGAAGCCAGATTGCCAGATTCTGTGAAACTCCCTTGTTGTGACTATTTTTAAGATGCTTCTGAGTTAGAAAATAAAAAGCTAGCCAGGTTTCATTTGATAATGTAGGTGCTGAAGGAAAAGGTAAATGCTTTGGCCATAGTTCTCACTTCACTAAAATTGCTTCAGGTAAGGGGTTTGTGGGAGTTCTTCAGAGAAGTGAGGGGTTTTCTTGTTTTTTTTAAAAACCTTTGGCAAGAAGCTTTGTTATTTGTATTGAATGTTCCAAAATAAAAAGTGTAGCCAGAGGAAATAGCATCTGTGAAACTTTGATCCACATGTCTGAAACTTGACAATGATTTGGCAACGATTTGAAGCAGGTTGTGTAAAGGACAGTGTGAAGCAGCCTTAGTTAAAAGCTACAAACCTTGTCTTTAGCACACAAGGCAGGAAATCTAGAGAGCCCATTTCAGTGTGACATGTAATCCTTCCATTTGTGTTGCATGTTGTGCAGTAGGTTCTCAGGCTGAAGCAGGGTTTGGTGGTCAGCACCTCTGCATTCCAGACATAGCACCCACCAAGCTGACATTTGGAAGAAACCACCAACCTTTGCCTTATTTAATGTAACTGCAGAAATCACAGCTGGTGCATGTTGCAGAAAAACAGCAGGTTGGAGATTCTTAGTTACAAAATATTAATTTGTGGAAGTGGTTAAAACGTTTAATGCTGGTGGTGCTGCTGCTGAGTAGGGATGTGATTGTGCATATCAAGAATGGATCTTCTGAGAATTGAAATGTGATATGTATATCAAGGATGGATCATGAGCCTGAACCTAATTTTCTTTCCTGAAATACTGGAAATTGAAACTGGAATCCAGTATTTCATTACAGGGCTGCAGAAATAATATTGGTGAAAACAGTGTTCATTACACCTGTTACTCAGGTATTCCAGCTTGGGCAGTGGTGCTGTCCTCAGCAGAGTGTATTCCCTAGGGAAAACAAAGAAGGAACAAATGCGTTCTGGTTCAGTAAATGCCACCTTTCTTCATGCTAACTTAATGGCTTCATGTGGGAAAATAGTTGGGAAAAGTTCAGGTTTGACAGGACTGGCAGGTAGAAGATGAGTCAGGAGATGACATTTCTGAGGTTTGTTTTCAATTAGGGTACGACAGAAGTGGTATTCTTATATCACAGCAGGCAGGAAGAGGTGAAGTCACTCCTCCTGTGTCAGGAAATCCTCCAGGTGTGAAATGGAGCTCGAAGGATGCCAGCATTTTCAGTGCTTAGAAAGGAAAACAATCCCAGTAACAGAGTACAGGGACCACCAGCATCAGAAGTGTATCACAGAGGTGTTCTCTTACAATGATTTCTGGTTTTCTTGTGCAAGAAAAGTCAGTGCTGTAATACAGTAGCTCATCTGCTTAGGGCTGTGCTTTCATTTTATTTTATTTTAAAAGCTTTAGGGGAATGTTTCCTAAAAGTCAGCAGGATCACAGGCATTGCTGCTCTTAGATTTTCAAGTTCTGAAATATTTGAGAGGTGAAAAAAATCAGTTCGTAAATCCAGGATGAATATACCTGAATTTATTTGCCTAATAGAATAGAAGTAAAAGTTGAAGTTGAGGTTTACATAACGGTGTGCTTCAAATGCATTTGAAAATGTAGTTGTTCTAATAGAGTTGATTCTAAATGTCAGAGCTGAGCAATCAAGTGTCATCAAGTTCCTCAAAAGATAGGTTTAGTGGTTATCTGAGAGGTGCTGTACCTAAGTGGTTAACTTACAGGGAGCAGTAGCTGTAAATGAGCTGTTCTGAGAGTGGGCATTCCATATCACTGAGATTATATCAACTACTTCAAGGATATTCTTCATTGTGATGGAGGTTTTGTTGTTATCAGTGTGAAACTGTGGAGTTTGCTTCTGGTCTTTAAGCTGTGTATGTGAAAAAATTAGTCTGTTTACACGGTTCCAGATTCTGGTGTTTCTTCTTGAACAGCTGTGCTTTGTCCTATCAGAGCAGTTGCCTTCTGTGACTATAGGGCCTGTCAGCTTCCTGGTCATTGATTGGCTTATCTGTTTATTTACATGAAAATACGTTTTCCTCTGTCAGCTGCAAGCTCGTGTGTCTTACATCTCTCTGTTACTAAAGGAAAACCACGAACGTGCTTTCAAACTACCAACACATGCTTCATAGTTTTTGGAAAACAGAACGTTTTCTTGCCCTGCAAATGAGCTCATACTAGTTAAGGGCAGCCTGTAGCCCAGCAGTGTCACCGGGAGGACTCAGACCAGTTCACAGGCACCGGTGCTGTTGCATCACCGCGGCACGTTTGTGGCTGAAGCTGGGTTATTCTGGGAGCCACATACGCGTCGTGGGTGGGAGTCCACAGCTTAGAGCTGCTGACAGTGTCACAGTCCCTCTTACATCAGTGTGTACCCAGTGGGTGTTACGGTGGTTGCTGACATTTGGCTTTGAATAGGCGGCCAAAAATCTAGGCTTTGCTGGTTTAAATTTAAAAAAAAATAAAGAGTAAAACAAATTCAAAGTGTGTGGGGAACACATGCAGATCTCTGGTGACAAAAGGCAGATGTTTATCAACAAAATGTCTAGAACTGGCCTTCGTTGCAGTTAATTGGAATGAGAGCAGAAGCCTATTCCCATGCAACAGGATTAGTGGACTGATCACATTAGCATCTCGTGATGAATTGGAATTCACCACCGCCCCGCTGGTTTAAGTGCCGGCAACAGTTGAGCTGCAGCTCCGTGTCTTTATAACATATGTAGTGGGTTAAAGTACCCCATGATTTCAACAGTGCATGTTTGTGCATCACTGATCGTCCTTTGGAGACAAAATTTGTGTTACAGCTGAAGTTAAAAATGTGTGAATACAGCCCTGCTAATGTCTGATGTTAGAGGAACGTTCTTTGAACTGGAAGAATTTACATTTAATGCCAAATGATGCAGTTTTAAGTATAGTATATTCTTTAGTCTCATTTGAAGTTGTATTTGCTGTCTTTCTGAACAGAATCCAAATTAAAATAGAAAAGGTCAGTGATCTGACTCTGCTCTGAGATTTCATTTTGTATCTGTTAATGTTGGCTTTTTTATCTTTCACGAAAAGCTTAGTTCCAAAGAATGTTTCCCCTTTGCCAAAATTCCAATGATCTTGCCTTCAAGGAAACACGTCCATTTTTAGCCAGCTAGGAGAGCCTTTCTTTAAAACAGATTTCTGGTAACAGTGATTTTAACCCATGAAATGTGAACACAAGTCAATTTAGCTCAGATTATAACATCCATATTTCAGTCATATTATTCATAGTGAAATAAGCATTTGTGCTTTTGGGCAGAATTAGTCATTAGGTTTTTTGTAGTTTAAGTTATGATAAGCAGAAAGGGTGTGCACATACATGTTAAAGGAAATACTATGCATTGCACTAGTTATTTCTTGCTTGTTAAAATATATGAAAATTTAAATAATATCTCACTAGAACATCCATTATTTTCTCTGAGAAGTAGAAGTCTTTGCAGAAATTTTACTTTGCACAGTAATTTGTGCTGTAACACCTTTTTATTTTCTGGTTGTTGAATTTAATTTATGTATACAATAGCAGAAGAATGTCACTGAAACAAGTCTTAATTGACAGGTTATTTTAAGTCAAACACCTTAGCTTTTTCCTTTACCTCACTTACACTTTCTCTTTTGGAAAGGTGCCAGCTAGTGCTGCACTGCAGTGCAACATCTACATGTGAACATATAACCAATCACTGGGACGATTTTGCTTCTCCTCTGGCTTTGTTAGAGCTGTGCTGTTGGTTCAGGTGTTTTTAGGAGGAAGGTGGAAAAGAGGATGGAGTTGTTGAATTGTTTCATGCAGTGACCACTGTACTCTCTGCTCTGTTTCTGGTCCAGTTTGAGGTCTCCTTTCTGGCATGGGAGAGGATTCCAGAGAAACTGGACAAAAACAAAAATACATCACTGAGTCTTAAGGATGGTGTGTTGGACTTCGGGAAATTTAAATAATTGCTGGAGGTTTGCAAGGGGGCAGGACAGGGGTTGTAAATAACCAAAAGCAGCTCCTCATTTAGAGATTTAGAATTCACACTGTATTTTATCATATGTTGCTTCTGTCTAATTCTCAAGGTACTCTTGTTCTAGCTTAGTCAGATTTTTTCTTCCCTAGTGCTTGCCTGTTTTTGTGGCCCTGGCAGGCCCTCCCTCCTGGCTCCCCACTTGGGCACATGAAATCATGGATGCTCTAAGACAGCATTCTCATGGTCATGAGGAGTAAAAATGCTGCCAAAGGTATTAACCAGACTTTTAACTGGTTAGACCCATTCTGAATTACTTAAGAGACTATATTGCAGCATCAAAATTCAACCTCACTTTAATCTGTTCTCCACTGAATGTCTGCTGCTAAATAGAAATGCCAAGTTTTTGAAATCGTTGTGGATTGAGAGAAGTCTGGAAAAACTTAGTCATTGTTGCTAACCAGCTTTGGTGTCTCTTTGCTATCTCACTATGAGTTCATTTGTTATTTAAAAAAATGCAGTTTAGTTTCTTTATACCTAATGTTACTTTTGCAGGGAGTTACTTTTCAGAAATGCTAAATCATAGCTCAGAATATGGGAAGTTCTTGACCAGTTTATGCCTTGTGGTCTGCACAATATGTAAAGAATAGTTTTAAAATTTCTTTGGTAAGATAAAGTGAAACAAAAAGCAGCTGAGAATTCTCATGTTTGAGGTTAAACCTTTCCAAACCAGTTGAAAGAAATGTTTTCTTTGCCACTCTTCTGCCAGAAAACAGGACTCACCGCTTGGGAAGCCCATTTCTCTGTTAAAATGGGTTATATTCAAACTGCACAGCTGTGTGAAGGAGGGATAAAGCTGTGAGCTGAAGGATGTTAGTATACTGTGAGAGTAGGTGTGGGATTCATTTCCATCTTCCAGAGTCCCTAAGAAAAATGTTTACACCTTACATGTAAACCAGTGTTGTAACGATTCTTTTAAATAGGTGCTTAGACATCCAGTCAGTGTGGAGGCAAAGTATTTTTTCTAAATTACTCTTGCTTGTTTCTTGTTGTCTCTGAAATAATTTGCATTCTCCCTTTCTTAGATGGTAACATACAATTGTATTGTGGAACCTCATGGCATGTTGTGTGGATCACAGATAATTCCAGTGATTTCAGACTCTTAGTAGAAACCTTTTAGGATGCATAGCTTATGTTGACAAGTACGTTTGTTTGAAGATCTCTCTTCTGTTATGTTTTACAACAGCGTTGGCACTTGGACAGATCCCATTAGGAATGTCACGATTTTGGACATTACATGGTTGCATAGTTTTAGCACTATTACTCTGCTTTTGATCTCCTGCAGCAGTACAGTCTGGAGGAGGAAAAGGCTGGAATTTGCTCTCATTTTCACTGAATCATTAATGAGAATTAAACTGTGGATGTAAAACAAAAGAAACCCTAGGATAGATTAGTCTACTGTGGGAGATGGCGTGTGCAAAGTAAGAGTCCATTGCATAAATTCACAGAAAACCAGAGTATGCTGAGTTCAAAGGGACCCACGAGGATCATCGAGTCCAACCCTTAGCCCTGCACGGGACCACCCCAAGAGCCACACCATGTGCCTGAGAGTGTCATCCAAATGCTTCTTGAACTCTGGGAGGCTTGGTGCTGTGACCACTTCCCTGGGGGAGCCTGTTGCAGTACAATTCCTTTGGAATTGTGTGCTGTGTCCCCACTCACAATTACTCTATTGACTTCTTTACTATCTGCAGATTTTTAAGGAGGTTCTGATCAGTCTGACTCATTTGCTGCTTCCACTTAGGCTGGAGTTCAGTGAGTGCTTTAAATCACCAAAAATAATCCCTGCCACCAGAACAGGGATTCTGCTGCCTGCACTGACATTCCTCCCTGCTGCAGGCATAGGGTTTATGGGGCTGTGTGGTGATGTGATCAGAAAAACTGCTCTGTTTAGTTCTGGTAAGATTCTCCCACACACTGGCAGTACCTTTGCCAGGCCTGGGACAAGCAATAGAGGTAGAAAAACTCTGGTTTGGCAGTAGCAGGATGCTGGAACCATCACGGTGATTTTTCTTTGCAGTGATGCATTTATCTGATGTTTTGTCTGGATTAGTATATGGCAAAATCATGATGTTTATAGAGCCTGCCTTTAGCAATCTATGTTAGTGCAGGTTTTTCTTCACTCTTAGAAGGAAAGAAAAAAAAATAGAAAAGGGGAGTAAAAAAGAGGAGAATTTGAATTTCAAAACAAATAAAGAAAATAGCAATTAAATGTGATTTTTTTTAAAAATAATTCGTTACACTGATTCACATTAGGTGGGTTTTTGCAATGAATATCAATATCTGCCCCCCCTTAAAAATGTTAAGGTGAAGCATCAGTTCAGCAAACAGACAGTTCTCTGTAGGAACTCCCCGCTGACAGAAGGTGCTTGGGGTGTGAGCATTGCTCTTGTCAGAACTCGGAGCTGGGTGTGTTAGGAAGTGGGAGCCATAAGTGTGTGTTTGTGAGAACTGCCCTTTGGGATTTATAATCAACAGCTTTCCTTGACCTTTAAAGAAAAAAGAACCCTTTGCAACTGCATTATTTATCACAGGAAGTTTTTGAAGGACAGTAATGCTGTTGGGTGTTTTATACCTATAGACTGGTGATTGGATCTAAGAAAAAGTTTTGATTCTTCAAATACAAACATTTGGTAGGACTTTTGGTTAAACTTCTGTCTGTTGTCAAGCAAGGCACTTCGTGAAGCTTTAAGGTCACTTTACTGAATCTTTCTTTTTCTCCTCCCTTCAGATTTGTCACGGAACAGGCTGTCGGAGCTTCCAGCAGAAGCATGTCACTTTGTGTCCCTTGAGAGTCTTAATTTGTACCAGAACTGCATTCGATACATCCCAGAGGCTGTTTTGAACTTACAGTCTTTAACATTTTTAAATATCAGGTAACAGTTGTCTTACAAATTTTGCTTTTTCAAAATTTAGTCTGGGTTTATGAGTTTTGGTGCATCCATAGGTAATGCTAATTTATTGTGTAGTTATCCCATTGTTATGTTGTATGTCACTGAGTCAAAGCAACCTGAACCAGTCTTACCCACTTGGGTGGATCAGGGAGCACGAGGCTTAAGCAGCAACTTGTACAAGTGGAATATGAAGAAGAAATCCAATTCCAGCTTAAAGTAATAAATAAATCCAGTAGTCTTCATGTGAAATACAGGCGTGCAGTCTGAAAAGAGGTGATAGAGTTTTAGCATAGTCTTTGCAGTTCAGCTCTCAGCAGCTTAATAGGGCTTAGGCCTTTTCCCTTTACCTTCATTGTACTGGTGGCTATGAAAGCTCTTTCTCAAACACTTCTCTCCCTGCATTAGAAGCTAATTGATGCTACTTGGCCCATTCATGAAATTCAGCTGTGTACAGCATCTTCCATTTGTAGAGAGTCTTTTAAGAGGTGTGGAAAGTTTCTCATCAGAAATTAGCAGAGATATTAATAAAAAAAGGCCTCAGGCTGTTTCCTTCTGGTGTTATAAACACAGTACATTGGCAAAAGTATATTTCTTTTTTTTTTTTCAATTGATGTGAAAATTGTAGAAATAGGATATGAATCATGTATAGGTTTCCTAATGCTGTATCTCTAATAGGTGCAGTCCCATTATTATCCTTACTTACTCAATTAGAAATATACTTTAAATATTCAGTATCTAATGACTTTCTCTCTGGTGTTCTGTGTGTGCTGACCTGCAGTGCTGCCTGTGAGAAAGTCTTTTGCACTCTGCTCAAACTCCTTTGTGGTAGAACATGCCCAGTTACCAGAAGCACCTGAAAGGGCACAAAAATGTCACATTCCCCTCTCACTGAGTTCAAAATCATCTGCTCTGGCTTGGTACTTGATATTCAGAGTTTGTTCACACATAACTAAATAAGTCATGAAGAACAGCCTTATGGAACTACTTTTACAGTAATTATATAAAAATTGATTTGATGGTCTAAATGAAGTGTACTTTCTGTGTGTCTTTCATTGCATTGATTTCTCATTAGAGTACTGATTATTTTGTTTTCTCTCTGTCCAAAAGTCGAAACCAGCTTTCAGTATTGCCAGTACACCTCTGTAGTCTACCACTAAAAGTTTTGATAGCAAGTAATAATAAGTTGGTTGTAATACCTGAAGAAATTGGACAGCTCAGACAGCTGACAGAGCTTGTGAGTATACACTTGATTTTTAACTATTACTATTCAGTCTTTACCTTTTAATTGATGTGTTTGTTAGGTTACAGGATGCTTCAGAAGAAGTAACAATGTTTTAAACTGATGAAAATACTGCAGTAATTGGGATGCTGTCTGGGCAAGATCAACATCCTGTTTCTTGCTCTGCTGAGAACTTTGTGATTGTAAACCAGACACTTGTGTGCAATGGCAAGTTATTTAAATCTGCTCTTAGCCTAAGGAAGATTTGTGTCTGTCACAGCATCTCCAGCTATGTTTTGACTTTGTATAGAGGTGTTAAAAAAGAGTTTGAAATACTCTGAGATTTAAAAAAAAAAGATTGGGAGGGAAAGATGCACTAAAGAGCAAATTATCCAAGTCTATTAAAGTGTCTTCCCTGTTGTAGAAAGGAGGGCCAGATGGAATTAGAGCTCTTGGTATGTTTGTTTCTGGCAGAAAGCTTTTATGTAGCAAGCTGTGTTATCTGAAATACTGTGGAGTACCTTGAATGAGGTATTTGAAACGAATTTCTACATCTGAATGCTTAATATTTTAAAGCTTTTATTTTGCCATGTATTTAAAATGAGAACAATGCTTCACATAAGCAGTGAGATTTGATGAATGTATGGATCTGAGGTATTCAATCCCTAAATAAAGAGCTGCATATTTTAGTTAACAGAGACTTAGCAGGCAGTGGTACCTCATTCTTTGCTTTTGCTTTGCAGGATGTGAGCTGTAATGAAATACAGACAATACCTCCACAGATTGGCAATTTGGAATCCTTGCGGGACCTAAATGTCAGAAGAAATAATTTGGTGCGTTTACCTGAAGGTGAGACAAGAGACAAAGGCTGGCAATTCCAACAGCAGAGACTTCAAGCACTTCTTTATTTTAAATCCCTTTTTCTTCCCCTGAGAGCTCAAAGCAGCATACTTAATTGTTTTGTGAAACACTTATTCTTCATACTCTTTTAATTCACTGAATTGGATGTTTGTTTTCTATCTCCAGAGCTTGCTGAGTTGCCACTGATCCGATTAGATTTCTCCTGCAATAAAATAACAACAATACCAGTGTGTTACAGGAACCTCAGACATCTTCAGACCATCATGTTAGAGAACAACCCTCTCCAGTCTCCCCCTGCACAGGTAAATTGCAGCTAGGAAATCAGATTTCTAGTTCATTTTAAAAGAGCAGAACAAAGTTAAAAGCTGAAGGGCTATATTACAAACTTCATTTAAGAACAAGAGAATTTTAAATTCTGTTGTCTAAAAATGTTAAATACAAAGCACAGCTTGAAAAATGCCTTTTTTGTCTCTTGCTTTACTGTGTTAGGAGTCTCACCTATGGGATATTGCAGAGAATTCCACTGTTAGCTGAGCATTCCTGCTTTCAGCATAGGAAAGAGGAAGATCTGTTAGGCAAGATGGATTTTATACCATGAAATGTCAAAATTTTGACTGAGGCCTCAGTGCTGCTCTGTGCTGGTTCACTTTGAAGGTAGAAGGCTCAAATGGGCCTTTTAGCTAGAAACTGCAGTATGGTTAGTGACTAATTTGATCTTTATTGTTGACATACAGGCCTCTGAGTATTACAGGTTGTACTCTGAGCTGCTGCTTCTGAGTCAAGAGTGGCACTTGCTGGGTCCTGCAGTTTCAGTAGAGTTTTGCCTCCCTTTTGAAAGCAGAGACAGCTGTTACTGGCTTCATCCACTATAAATCTGAGCTGGCTTTGGCAGTCTGCCACTGCCTTTCAAATCTGGGCATGGGTGGGATGCATCTGTTCTGATGCCAGGGGTATAAATTCTAGTACTTGTAAATGCTTATGTCTTGTTTGCATGATGAAATTTCAGCATCCAGCTGACAGAGTTGCCTGCAGACCAGATGTACTTGGAGGACAACTTCCATTTGTCTGTCAAGGGCATCCCATGATGCTCCACTGTAGCTGTTTCTATAAAATGCAGTGAGATTAGAATAAAAGATACATTGGTTGATGTAAACCTGCTCATTTCTTACCCTCAACTGCTTGTTAAATGCCTGTAGGGTACTTTGAAAATGTATTGTCAAGTTATACTCACTTAATTTTTTTTTTCTTTTTATTTAAAGATCTGTATAAAAGGAAAAATTCATATATTTAAATACCTGAACATAGAAGCATGCAAGATAGCTCCAGACTTGCCTGATTATGATAGGAGACCCATGGGATTTGGGTCATGGTAAGTTTTGCACAAGCCAAGTTGTTTAGTTTTGATGACATTCAGGAAAATTTTGTCAATTGTCTGAGTTAATAACAAAAATAGATCTTAGGATTGTTCTTTGATGAGTGCATTGATGGAGGCGGCTTTGAAAAATATTATTCACATTATCTCATGGTGTATTCTAACAAGTTATCAGTGCATAAGAAGTGAGGAGCAGTTCAGAAGATCTGGGCAGTATCACATGAAAGGCAGAGTTGATACACAGTAAAAAAAGTGTTGATCTCTTCATAGGACAGGGTTTGTTCTCATGTTGTTAACATGTATGTTCAGTTTATAAGATTTTAATATTTTCCACGTACTTACTGGAGTACCTCCCTGCTGTGATTTTTAACCTTTTGTACAGAACTTTATAACTGCTGTGCTCAAACTGCAGGTATAAATGCTGATCTCCACCCCATTAGTAAACTGCTGTTTCTGGCAAGCTTTCACTTGGCACTGCTGCTTGGCATTGTAACACAAATATTGGAACAGTCAGCATATCAGCTGCTAAATGAAGATCTCTAGCAAAAATCAGGAGTTAAGATTTATTTCTGTTACATGATACGGAAGAAAGGGAGTCAGTGAAGTATGAAACTGAATATATAAAAACTACCTCAGTCATCTTGGAAGGCGATAATAAGGTGTGGAGGAGTAAGTTGCTAAAGGATGTGCTGCTGCCTTAGCAGTAATAAAACATAAATGAGAGGACTTCTTCACAACAGATCATCATGAGTCAGATTCATGAAGAATAACGTGCATGAGGGACTTGACTGAGTGATTCCTCATCATGAATCTTAAATTATGATTTAAGTCTTAAATTATTTTTCTATACAAGGTCAACAAATGAACTGAGTTTACAAGCCGTGGCAGGCAGTTGTTGCTCAGTGTTGAAGATACTGACCTGTTACTGGAAAGAAAAGGCTCTAAATGATAAAACGTCATGATCTGTTTAGCTCTAATATAGTTTATTTTTTAGTGAAATTCCAATAAAATTAGTGGGCTGTGTGCTTACTGATTTATTGTTTTGTAGTTGTATATTAATGTGGAAGTTTTCATAAATTGCTTTTGTGAAATGAGAAGAATAGATTTTCATCACAGCTTGAAATTGTGAATGTAAAAACAAGAGCAGAACTGGTCGAGGATGCTTTCTCTAGAACTGCTACCAGATTCAGGAGTATGAAATGGGCTTCAACTGGCTTTCATTTAGCTGTATTTCCATACCCAAGAGGAGATAAGAGCTGGAGATAGGATTATTTTGTTGTTATTGTGCTGTTTAGGGAATTCAGTGTTGCAGGTGATTCCTCCCCTCTTCATATACCTATGGAAGAATTGTCTATGAATCAGCATACGTGTTAGAAGAAAGTGGTAGAAAGACCAGTGAAAGAGAGGATCCCAAATTATTATGCTCTTCTGAAACTTGGGATGAAAAAATAAAAGGCTTCAGCTATGATACAGTTAATATTTCCAGGCAAGTCAGGGGAGCTTTATGTTTGTTATCTTCGCAGGTGACCAACAGGAATAAGATATCAGTCGGTTCATGTAGACTTTGTTGCTGGTTTATCTGATAAGCTCATTGTGAAGCCATGGAGGTTAAGAATCTGAAACTGAGCCGTAAAGTCTAAGGAAGTTTGTGTCATGCTGTCAGTTCACTCCTAATCAAGCATTTTTAATAGCAAGGTTGTTGATTCTGCTAATAAAGTAAGGTAGTTTGGAGCAGCTCAGGTTGGTGCTGGAGTGAATGTGATTGAGGGGAGACAGAAGTGCTGAAGCTGTTGTACCAGTTCTTGGCACTGAGTCAAACAGGTACAGTCTGGAGTTGGAAGGTTTACAATATGAAGTGCAAATGCTTGAACCAAAGTAGTGGATTTTCTGGGACTTAGGCAACTGTTTTTTCTTATGGGAGGTAAAAATAAGTGTTTTAGTGTGGCTTTGGAGCTGTGCCTTTGAAACGTTGTCAAGTATTATCTTTCCTTTGATTGTTGGCCTTACCAGACATTTGGCTTGTCATCCTTAGATTTCAAGTTACATAGATTCCCATGTAAGTTGCCCCCAAATGCTCTGATCTGTCCAAATGCCTCACTGTTGTTCTTTGTAGTTTGCTGGTCAGGGAGGAATAAAAGTCTTAAGTCTCAGTTGATTTCAGGATGGCTGCTGTAGGATTATAAATGTGTTAAGTGTGCCACATTGAATACCTGGTTTTAGTTGTAAGAGCTGGGAACACAGAAAGCAGCTTTCACGTTCAAAAAGGGGAAGTCCTGGGAACAGTAATTATGTATTTTTGAGCTTTTAGCTAACCTTGGTTTTAGGTGTATAGCTTTTCAAAATCTCTAATTGAAAAAGAAGGCTGAAAGAAAATTTGTATCAAAATGCTACCTCATTTTTGAGCTCTTCAATTTGCAGTAATTGTTCAGCCTATAACAGAGTGCTTGGTAGATTCTGAAAATATTGATTCATTTAAAATGAAATTATACTGCAGATACGTATTTAAGTTCCATGAACTGTTAGCATAAGTATGGTTCTGTTGTCAGGGATTCAAGTTAATAGCTCTTAAACTGCAGTGGGTGATTTCATGGTCATTCTATTCTCTTCCCACCCAAAAGAAGGGAACTGTTTTTTCCCTTTTTTTCTTTCTATTGGTTTATTATGCAGCTGATCTTTCTGTCCAAATACAGGGCCATAAAAGTGGAACTCTTCTGGGTTAAAACTCAATGCAGATACAAAAGCTTGTCTTTTGGTGTACATCTGTGTAGAAACACACGTGTAGCTTAATGTTTCTCATCTGTAGCACTCCATAACTCCTGGAACTTCTTTCCTATTTCATGTCTGTCTGAAAATTAAAATAGCCCTGGATAATAGTCTGTCACTCTTCTACAGAGTTCCATGCACACATACGGTGCTGCTGTAGAAGTAGTAGTAATAATAATAATAAATAGTTAATTCAATAACAACAACTATATTATTATTATTATTATTATTTTGAAAATAAGTATTGCCTGAAAGCAGGATTTCAGAGGGAGCAACAACTGGAGAGCAATAGCAGTGAAAAAATGACCTGCAATTTAGTTATGATGGGGTGAAGCAATTAGCTTCCTGAAATTCATTCTTCCTTGTGTATTATGTAGTAATTACTGCTGCAGTTCTCCCTGGGGCACTGAGTGCCAGTAGGACAGTTGAGTCATTGTGAAATGCCATCTGCAGTGGATCAGACAAGTCCCATTGTCTCTTTCTCTGTAGCTATCTGCAGCAGTTGCCAGACTTGACATCTGTGATAGCTGTACTGCTGAATTATGTAGTTTTTAAGCCCAGAAATGTAGAGAAGAACTGTATGGCTGTTTGGTTATGTGTCTTGTAACACTGGGCACATGTCTAGTGCCTTTGTCTAGACATGTCATTAACAAAGGTTGTAGATAAAACTGTACTTTTATCTTTATTATATTATGAAATATTTGAAATACTGTCCAGCTTATTGTACAGCGTCATAGATGGGTGATTATGACACAGAACACAGGCAATACATGCTGTGTATTTCTCTGTGGAAGTAGTATATTCTGTGATTCTGGCAATACTGCATGGGTTTATGCTTACTTACAAAAAAGCTTGTTGGACAATGTTTTTCAACCAAAACATGAAAGCAGTGGAAAATGAAAATTGGACTTGTTAAACAGTGAAATATGAGACCATTTTGCATCTTCCTTTGTCATAATTTCTATTTGTAAAACATTTGAAGTATGGATATATACTTTGCATCAGATTAGCTCTTAAAACCCCAGGCAATGTCAGGTGACAGCTGACTGACAGGGATGTTGAGTTGTAAGCACTTGCCACGTAGAGCAGTGTGAGCCTTTCAAACGTGCTGAGCCTGTGAACACACTGCAACTCTGCTTGGTATGGCTTATTCTGCTTTTGTTCTGTAATAGCTGAGGAGCTTTTGGTGGTGTTTATATTGCAGTAACTAAAACTGTGTGTTTGACAGCCACGAGGAACTCTATTCCAGTCGTCCATACGGAGCACTTGATTCTGGCTTCAATAGTGTGGACAGCGGAGACAAAAGATGGTCAGGGAATGAAGTAAGTGTTGCAGCTTTATTTTTGTTGAGTGCAGTATTGTATAGGAAGCATATTCCATAGGTAACATGTATGCTAATGTACAGGTTGCCTTGAGCCACACTTATTTGCTTTATTCGAGAAGAACAATCATAATTTTATATGGGACAGACCCAAAACTTGAAACAACAACAGAAATTACTATGCCTGAGAGATTAATTTGCTGCAGAATAAAAGATGAGAAAAATAGCATTCCTAATTTTAAAAAAGCTTATTACTGTATCATATTACAGTGTTCTGTCAATAAAACAAATCTGAACGTGAAAGTTAGACTTCAAAAATCAATTGAAAGTTTTGTCTTCTTTCTTCACAGCTTGTTTGAAACGTTAAAATCTGTTTGCTGTTCAGAAGGAGGAAAATGGGAGCTCTTAGCAAAGAAACTGTCAATTATTCTTCCCAGGAAGTTTTCTTTTCCTCTTGGGATAACTAGAAAAGGAAATAACCAAGACCTAAAGTGTCTCAGTGAGCTGTGCTCCATACGTGTGCTTTTATACTGTCTTGGTTTCTGAGAAGTTTCTAGAACTTTCCATCCTGGGGTGTTTTCAAGCACTTGCAGATACTGCAAACAGAATGTAGCCAAAAAATCTGTAGGCAAGCTGTTTTTTAAAGAATGTTTCACTATATGTTTTCTCAGAATACACTATAGCTGGATTTTGCTTTAAGTTAGTGTTTTGTAGATGCAAAAAGGACAATTAGAGTAAAAACACAAGAGATAGTAGCTTACAAGATGTTGTTTCTGAAGGAAGGTGTTTCCTGACTTCACTGTTTGTTTTCCAAAGCCAACAGATGAGTTCTCAGATCTCCCTTTACGTGTGGCAGAGATCACCAAAGAGCAGAGACTGCGAAGAGAAAGTCAGTATCAAGAAAACCGAGGGAGCGCAGTCGTAACTAACGGTGGAGGTAAATAGTGACCCTTGGGTAAAGATATTTAGTGTCATCATTATTAAAGTTCCAGGATGTTTGCTATAAATGGTTGTCTAAAGAGGGAGGGGGAAAGAGAAAGATCAAGGTAGAATTACACAAAATGAGCAATTTTGTTGGGGAATTTCGTATTTCCAAGTAGCACAGGTGTCTCATTCATCAGTCTTAAGTTTTAATCCAAACTTTCAAGCCATCTGGGAGAGACTGGTGTTTCAATTAATATTTCTTCTTTTTCAGCTGCTTTCTTTTTCATTTTTCCTAATGGCTACAGTTAATTTTCTTTATGTGAGTGTCACTCTTCCCAGCTACATCTAATATCCTGTGCCCAACTCCCACTTCTACTTCTCTCTTCCCTCCTCCTCCCCACCTTCATCTTTTGCCATCTTCTTTTCTTGGTCTTACACTTCTCTGCCACAATTTTTTATTTAATTTGCCACCTTCTGGAAATAACCTGAAACTTTTTAGTTGAGTCCCAGTCTTTTATACATTAATGGGGAATAAAAATCCATTCAAACAGTTAAATTCTGGCAGTTAAGAGAATTGAAGACATGGTGTCATGGGAAACTCTGGGCAGCCTTAATAGCAGGTGGTGTTGCCAGCTCTGCCTCCAAGACTGACTTTATTTTGTTCTTTGGGTTTTGCACACCAGGGATTTCAAAATGCCTTGTAGTCTTTTAGGTTGGAGCAGGGTCAGTTCATGAGTAGGAGTATCTGGGAGGGGCACAAGCCATAGCATGTGTCTGTCAGAAATCCAGATACTTTCCAGTTTTGGGTTCCTAACACAGATACTAGTGTTTTTCACTATTCTTGGTGGTAGTGGTTGTGTTATTATTTAGTAAGCAAGGCTGGAAAGGAGGGGAGTTTTGGCTTGTTGGGGTTTTTTTGTTTTTTATTTAATTTGTAATTGAGATGGAGATTTAATGAAGCCAGAGTATACAGGAATGTTGTTTTGGATGGTTGTAGTAGGCAGAGGAGGTGGCTTTGGCAGTAACAGTTGTTAGATTGTGTGGTGAGGCAAAGAGAAGTCTGTTTTAGACAAGCAGGAAAGGGGCGGGGGAGTAGAACAAGAATGTCTGCAAGAGAGTCTGGAGCAAGTTTGGGGGAGAGTTTTAAGAAAAAAGAAAGCTTTAATGATCTGAAAGGGAGCTTATGCTTTCCCCTGCATCCCCAGCACAGTATTTTTCACCAGGGTGGTTTGCTCAATGTCATGACTGTCAGAATCCCTGGGCAGAATGTGCAAAAGCAGTGACAAGTGAAAAAATTGCCCTACATAGTATCTCCCACACAAAGGAAAATCAATACTAGCCAAACTGTGCTGTTTCTTGCTCTCATTTCAGTGGTTCCTAATTACTTTTTTAATTCCTCTTTTCAAAATAAAATTGCACATGCCTTTATGTAGTTTTGGAGGGATTTTGTTGTTTTCTATTATGTTTTTCATTATTTCCACATACACTTCTTATGTGAATGAAAATGAAATAAACGTAACTTAAACATGCTGCTCTCTATTTTGTTGTTGTAGCAGTAGAACTAGTAAAAGAATCTGTTATATTCATTTGAATTTTTCTGACAGAGATTAATTAGAACCAAGAGAAATTATTCAGAAATTTGCACAAATCATTTTGCAGTCTTGGTATTAGCTGACAAGATTTTGATATATAGTGTTTGGTATTTAAAAAAATCTAACAGTATTTACTTTATTATTTCAGTCACTTCAAAAGTATCTGCAGCCAGTGGTATAAACCTGCATGTTCGATACATGTTTCTTTTTAAAAAGCATGAGTTTTATCATTATTTCAAAATTGGTCAAGTGTTAGTGGGCCTGACAAAATCCAAGAGCTTTTAGACTGAGCTTTCCCAGATGGAATAAAAACCAGTAGGGCCTTAGTTTCTGACATTGGGTCTTTTCCTCTCCTGTGGGTTATCTAATTATGTGTTTTCTTTGTGTATGTGTGTCAAGTGGAACATGATCTCGATCAGATCGACTATATTGACAGCTGTGCCACGGAAGAGGAGGAGGAAGAGGTGAGGCAGCCCAAGTGCGTGGACTCAGACAGCCTCAGCTCACAGTTCATGGCATACATTGACCAGCGGCGAATCTCTAATGAGGTGGTGCTTTTACTTGAACTAATTACATTCATACACCCCAGGAAAGCCCTTGTGAAAACTGTTCCCTGTTGAATCATTTGGATAGAACACTGTTGTAGAGCGTCCTCCGAAATCAAACCTATAGAAACAGATTTTCAGCCATATAATGTTTCCTTCTGTGTTCTGTCAGTCTTAATTAATACCTGTGTACACAGTTACACAGTTCAGTGGCTCACTGTACAGACTACATGAGTAACTTGTCTGAAAAAAACCTTTGTGGCTGATCTGCTTAAACAGTAACTATTGTGCTGTGATTCAGATGTGTCCTTTCAAAGTTTTGTGTGTTTTGAAGCAGAAGGATACTTGCTTTTTGAAGAAAGAAAAAAAAAAAAGAAGGTGGCTCTTTAAACTTCATGTAGGACCCTGGTCTCTGTAGATACAGAAAAGCATATTTAATCTTGAAGCTAATATTTATTTAAATTGGAGAAAAAAATAAGAGTGAGCTTGCTTAGTTGGAAATGAACATCCTTGATTTGTGTTTTCTGCTTCTTTGTCAGGTGTTTTAAATATCAGTAGTTAAAAATGTAGCTCTACGAGAGATTGTTTGATACTAACATACAGTTTTCTGAATAAGTTGCTGACTTAGTCTTTTGTGGCTTTCTGCTTAGAGCTCCCCAGTAAAACCTGTATCCATCAGAGAGTTTCCAAAAACAGAGGATACAAGACGGCATTTACATCAAAACAGGTAAGAATTACTGTAGTAACAGTAATTTTATCCAGAATTTAATGAAAAATGCAGAGCACATATTTACTGGACATGTTTAGAAAGTGGCATTGTTTCCTGGTGCCAGAAATGTGCATGGCACTTTATTGATAAGATATTGCTCCAGATTAGGAATCTGAATTCTAATGATGGCAGTGAGCAAAAGATCTGGCTATTCTAGGCCAGTGCTCAGCTTTAAATCAGTTAATTAAAGAAATCTGCCTAATTAAAGTGTATACTTCTAAACTGATCTAAAATCTGCTTCTTGGGATGCATTTTATGCTTTGATGAAATACTTGCCTTAAGCTGTATTACACAGAGGACAGAAGGGATAAACATACTGCAAGTTTAGAGGAAACATGGAGTTACTGTGCAGTATCTGATGTGCCATGAGGTCACATTCATGGTTGACTGTTGGTAACTGTAGTACTGTGGCGGCTCAGTTTAATTTTAATTGGGCTTTTCTGTGCCATAATCATGAGCTTACATCAGGAGAAGAAGGAATAGAATGGGAGGGAGAGCTGAAAACAGGTCACTTAGTTTAATGAAGTAGACTTTTTGACTGTACCCATGGTCTTCAGTGATGGCTTAGGTTATTGGAGGGAATGCTTCTCTGTAAAGTAAATGTCATAGTTGGACAGAATGTAAGTGAGGGGTGGTTAGGTTAAAGCCTTTTGGATGTCTAATCAAACAACCAGAAGATAAGCAAATATATAGCGTCTTGCTAATGAAACTAATCAAAATTCATAGAACCTTTAATATCCCATTGAAGCTTTTCAATATTCTGTGGAGTGAAAGTGAATTTGCAAAGCCTCCACAGAAAACCAGCCCCATTGTACTTGTTGAGGGAGTGGGGTTGGGGGAAGACAACTTCTAGTCTTACATATGTCATTACTTACGCTGTCAGCAGAAGTTAATTTTTAATGGATTTTAAAATGGTATTGAAAGAGAAAATGAAACCAAGATTAGTGTATAAATTTTTCCAGAGTTTTGGCAGCATTTTAGTAGACATTTTGATATGTGCAGTAAATGTGTAGATAGAGTAGCTGCACTGATAGAAGGGAGGGTAGCTCCTTCAGCGTATGTCAGCATTCCTTATGGCATAGTGACAAGTAAGGTAGATAAAGTAAAACAGCAGTCTGACATGTTCTCCCCAGATAAAGTGGGTGCTCTTGGTTTGAAAGACTTGATTTTTTGCTTGTTTGTTTATTTATTTTTCTATTTGAACTTTTGTGGTCAACATGGAAATAATTAGACTTCACAAACACGTGATGCAGCTGAAGGAAATGCCGGAAGGGTGGTTAGCCAGGGGAGAGGTGCTGTTTACATAGACAGATGCTAATGGTAAAGAAAATTGTAGTGCACTAGGGTAATCCAGTGTTTTCAAAATTTAACTAAAGGATAGCAGCAGGTCTCCATGTGGAAGTAATTAATCAACAATCTAAATGAATTTTAACTTATTCGTGTTACGCTGCAGCAGAGTGAAATTCTTAATAATAAAAAACAGGGCCTGTTGTTATTGCCTTCAAAATTGTGCAAAAACAGCCATATGACAGTGAGTAATTTTTTATATTTTAAACTTGTATTAGTAAAATATTTCATTTGTGGCAACCACAAGCTGTAAACTACTTCCTCAGTAATTCTGTGCAAATGCCTTGGCAGGCAGCCTCTGGGTTTTTTCTTCAGCGTGCTGAAGCCATTAAAACTCTTAGAGTTGGATGTAACGCAGACTTCATCTCAAGAGTACTTCTATTAGTTGATTCAGTTCAATAAATACAATTTGTGCCTCTGGACAGACTGTGGTGCATTCCTGATGCAACAAAGCTGTGTGTACTCTGCTCTGAATACACTTCTTGGCACTCAGCTGAACCCAGTCCTGTCAATTCAGAACAGCACAGTAACGGATTTGTCATGTGCTTCAGTGCTAATTTAAGTAACAGAAGAGACTTGTAACATATGGGTCTTCCACATCTCTTCAACTTCTCCCTGCAGAAAAGGTCATAAGTCTACACACAGGCAGCTGGACTGACATTTTTTGGAAATGCATTGTTGAGTGTGTCTCTGTTGCAATAGCTGTCCCAGGAGCGAAGGTTGCAGAGTTTAGACTGTCAAGAGCAAACTCTTTGATTTCCATCAACTTTCTTTCTGGGCAGCAGCAGTATGGCAGGGAACATGCTGTAGATTGTGGTCCTTGGGAATTGTTTCAGTCCTAACAGCTGTCTTCTAGCAAAGAACTGACTGCAGAATTTCTCTCTTACTCTTGATATGATGCATAAGAGACAGATGGGTTCTTGTTTTCCTCGTTACTTTGATGGCCTGTGTAGCTGGCCATTAGGCCTCTGTCACCTGACTAGTGGAGTGAGCAGATTTGTTCTGAAATTATCAAAGCACACTGATGTTTAAAAAGAATTCTGTTCTTTGCAGAGCAGAATTAAGGCCTGCAATAACCAAAATATAGTCTTAAAAAAGAGAATCCGTCTTTGTGTGTTTTGAAATCATTGTTAAAAATGCAAGTTACATTTATTTAATTATGAACTGCAGTAGCTGCGATCTGACTTGGTATCGTGACGTGATTTCTTTAGTCTTACTAAATTTCACCTTTGTGATTATCTGAAGCTAATTGTCTAGGCAATTCTCTTAGAAAAACAGTTGTAATCTAGAGAAGAATTCATCTGACAGTAGTTTATAAGTGACAGTGGCCAATTCCCCTTCCACTTGGTGTCTGCTTGCAGGGATACAGATGAATTACGAAGACCCGAAACTCTAAATTTGATGCAGGACAAAGAGCATCCCCAAATACTAAGGAGTTATGTGGACAGGACAGAGAGGTAGGGAAAAGAAACATACAGTTTCTACTGATTAATTTTGTTTCCCCCTTCCTCCCTAATAACCATAATAGTTATTCCCCTATATGAGGATCACCTGGAAAGTTGCTGGTTTGGTTACTCTTAGAGAATGGGTATAAAGCACTGAGAATCTCAGTGCAATAGGCATGCATACAATCCCATTGGTACATCTTGCACTGTAGAAAATTTTTATCACAATTAAGAAGAGATAGAAATGACTGCACAAAATCTGTCATGCACAGTCAGTTAAAATCATGATTACACCAGTTCAAGTGCTTTGCTTACTAAACAGTTACTCTTCTGATTTGATAAGATACTTATGTGTCACTGACAAGTCATGTATGCAAAATTTTTATGTTTAAGATAAAAACATATACTTACTCTCTGTTTTTGTGTTTGTCAGACCCCTGCCTGATTCACCTTACTTTCTCTCGCTATCAAGTCACCACAGTCAGGTAACACATTGAACTCTACTGTTTCATTCTTTTGGACGAGTTTGATGCAAAACCAAACTGATGTTATTCAGAAGACATGGACTGTTACTCCATAACCCATGTGTAGCTCTGGCTTTACAGCCTGATGCACTCTTTATTCCAGGTGCCTAATGCAGATTCGGAGCTGCACCGCAGGCACATCGAGCGCACCCGTCGGGAGGCCCAGCTGGCAGCGCTTCAGTACGAGGAGGAGAGGATGAGAACAAAGCAGATCCAGAGAGAAGCTGTCCTTGACTTTGTTAAGGTACATGCTTCTGCTACCTAGTTGATATTTCATCTTTTCAGAATCCCTTAATTATAACTAATTGCCAGTGTCATTAATGCTGAACATTATGTTCCTGGGCGTGCTTTATAAGGAACACGGACAAATAGCATGTAAGTCCATTCAGTATTGGTGCTGTAGCTTAACATAAGCAAAGCTGAACTGGGGAGGAAATGGAAGATTTACTTAAAATATGACTGTTGCAAAGAATTTGGGTTTTGCATAATCTGCCTCATTCTCTCAATTTTCATTTGCATAAATGTGACAGGATTGGTATAAGAAAGAAGGGGTCTTTATCTGAGAAGGCATAGAGGCAATGTGATTTCTAAGACAAATTTGGCAGGGAGGAAAGAATCATACCCAAGAAACTATAATGTTACCTGATCTGTTTTGTCATTTTATAATAAAATAAGTTACCTCCAGGTAAAGCACAGGTGCAGACTTATGGTACATCAGGCACTCTGTGGACAGTGTCTTCACTTTATCTGTCACTGCAGTCAGTATGAAGGAGTCTGGTACTTAACATGCCAATTTATGTTCCTGTTTACTGCTCTGGTGACCTACCCAAATCTCACCATCACAAATTTAAGAAATGTTACAGTTAATATTTTGGTCTAGGGGTGGTCTGCAGAGATGCAAAGAATGCTTTATTTCATGTGTTTAGTTTAGGAAAAGGGTTTGGCTGCCTGAAACCACGCTCTTCATTGGCACCAACCAGCCTCAGGCCCCTGGCATTATTTTGTAGTAAAGCTGTTTGTATTAAAGATTGAACTCAGTCTTTTAGTTAAAGATTTAGCTGCATAGGATGCATTTTGTTCATTGATGAGCCTCTTGGGGTTTTTGGTTTGGATTTGGTTTTTTTTTTTTCTTCTGTTGCCTTTGTTATTCATGAGCACTTAGCAGTTAAATTCCTCCCTTGGGTTATATTTTTTGATTTCTCATGGATCTTTCATATGCATAATTTTAAAAAAATGGGCTTTTTATTTAATGTGGAATAAAAGCTGGGTTTTTAGTAATGTCAGTGACATTTCAGCTGAGTGGAAACTAGCAATTTCCCCAATGCATGTTTTATTTAAAAACTAAGACTTTTGTTTTAAAACACTTGTAAATTACTCTGGTTTGTTCTAAGCTTTTGTAATATTATTTTTATTTTTCCTTTTTCCCTATAGCAAAAAGCTTCCTTAAGTCCTCAGAAGCAAAGTCCTCTGGACAGTGAGGTAAGAGTCCAGTAAGATTATTACTAGGGATGTCAGAGCTCTTTTCCTGATTGTGAAGAATTCTTCAGAACTGGGTTAATGGCCTAGTTTTTTCACACATTATTAAGCCTTGGGTTGGGGTTTTTTGCTTATAGGCATTTAGTATTTCTTTCTGTTCACGTAGACTGCCTGTCCAATTGTGTTGTTTTATTGTTTCTTGTATGTTTTGTATGTTTTCTGCTGAAAATGCACTTCATATTCCATTTTAACATGCTCCTTGCAAGCAGTACAGTTTATTTTCTAACAGGAGTATTCAGACATGTTACTGTGTTAGATTATCCTTTAGTGATTGGTTTTCTCCCAGTTTCCTGTTACTAGATCACAAGTTATCCCAGAAATATTAAGTATTACAATTTTGAGGGCTATCAGAAAAAGAAATAAATACTTTTTTTAAAGTGTTATTCTATTGTTGTAGTTATATAATCAAAACCAGTAAGTAGGTAGGGAACAGAAATCATATAAGGCTCAGGCTTCTAGAATATGCAGAGCTGACCCAATGACATCTGTTCAGTCTCTGCATCAGATTTTTGCATAGTAATAGGTCTTTCACTGCTTGCCATCCCCAATTGCATCCAGAGGAGGATAATTCACTTGGTAGTGTTTGATCAGATCAAAACTTTTAATAATAAAACAAACATAATAGTTCTTTAGCAGCATTTTCCAACTAACTCGTTTTCATTAGAAAACTACCAAAATATGGGGTAATTACAATAGTTTTTGCTCCTTTTTCTTCTTAATGTTCTTCTGTTCTTAATTTATTCTTTTAAAGGGTCCTTTGTTCTACCAGAGTAAGCACTGTCAATGCACAGTTTTCTGTATTTGCTTGAGACACCACAGAAAGCAGAGTAATTGATTCCTTAATACGAATGCACTGTGATTCTTGGGTTGTGTGGCTGTGTATTCCTACAGGGCTGCATACACTTCATGGATTGTTTTAAAAAGCCTCACAGTGAGATAAGCAAGCAGTTCATTTTCCAAAATTGTCTGTCTGTTCACATACCGTGTGTTTCTGCCATTGTGTGTGTTTCTGACATTACTCCATCTCTCCCACCTGCCAGTGTCCCTTTCCATCCAGAAGGTCTCAGCATACTGATGATAGTGCCTTGTTAGTGGTAAGACCCTGCACGTCATGGCCTTTTTATGTGGCAGATTCTAGAGCATAGAAATAACAACGTGTTATGGTTGTCTCAGATTAGACCAACTGGTTTAGATCTAATCTAAATAGCATAAAACATGACCATCTTCATTGAAAAGTAGCTTAGCTGTAAACTGTAACATTATGAATATGTTGACACTTTTGCTGTCAGCCATTTGTTAATAATACAGTGATGTTTTTCCATAAAATAATAAAAGTTTGGCTTTTTTTGAGAGCAGAAGAAAACTACTGATAGTAAAGAGCAGTTTCTAAAACAAAAAATTCACCTCTCGTTGTTCTGGTTTGGTTTCTTCTCTGTTCAGCTGCTTCCTAATTGATGTGCTCTTCAGTGTCAAGTAAGCAATTTTAATGCTTCAGGTACAGCCTTCTACTTTAACTTGTCTGCATCCTGCCTATGGGGATTAGAGATACTTGGCACAGGAAAAAACTGCTCTACATGTGAATGCTACAAATCATGCCATTTTATTGTTTATTGATGAAAATGTCTCAAAGATCATCTGTTTTCACCACTTAACAAAAATAAACACATTTTGGTACATAATTCATGTTTTATGCTATTTCTTCCTTTATGGCATCTTAGCAATGTAGCATAATTAAAGAATATAATGCCATAATCCATGTCTATAAAAGAGAAAATACACCTGATTTGCTGCTTGCTGCTGCATGACTGCATGCCTAGAATTTATTTTCTTGATTTATGTGCTTCCATTAGTCGCCTAAATTTTCTTTAGGCAGTGCTCTCAGTTAGAATATTTCTTTCCTGAGCATGTTGGTCAAGATATTTACTGTGTCTTTATTCAGACTTTTTGGTTTTCCTGCTTTCATATGACTGGTACTGTGTGGGACAGAAAGAAAGCTTAAAATATTAGTGAGAGTTTTCATGACTGTGTGCCTGTTTAGGGAAATCACAATCAGTGAGCATATTAAAATGTGCTTTCATATTTAGATACTAAGAAACAGGAGAACAGCAGTGGTTTGGGTTAAGAGTTGACACTGTGTTGTCTTTGGAATGTATTTTAAAGATGTCTTTAAGGACCCTATTTCTATTTGTGTGATCACACATGACTTTTGTAGCAAATTAATAGAGTTTTCAGAAATTATTTTGAAACTGGCTTCCATTGCTGTTTGTTTCCTTTGTGTCTTTGTTATATCCTTTCACTTCACAAAAAAGTGACCAGGCTGGCAGGGAAACATTGAAAGTGATCAGTTTTTCTTTTAACTCCTTGCTGTTTTCAGCAGCACTAAACTATAATAGTATATAAAATGCTGGGATTTCTGAACTGCTGAAGTATGATCTGCAGCTCTCTTCTGTAGTGGAAATAACACCCTGTGTCTAATGATGACATATGCCAGGGCAGCTGCTTCTGGCAATTACTGTAACTGGAACATTAAGCCCATACTAGCTCATGAATTTGTAGCATTTTTTGTTTCCACAAATGTATATTATATAGTAAAAAGTTGTTCAACAGCAAGGAAATGTTCATCAGTTTGCTTTTAAATAAAAACAGTTGTTATAAGAGTTGAAATTACTTTTACCTTTTAATATTCTATTGCATTCCATTTGACATTCTCCCTAATGGATTTGAAATTTAGCTAGGTCTAATTTCTGATGGCATAAAGAAAAGCTTTTAAAAGTATTAAGTCTAATACGTAGTTAGAAAGCAAGTGAATTTCCTTTATTTTACTACTTTGCCTTTCTGGTATTGTTACTGCTTTAACAAAAATTTCTTAAAACCAAAATTCAAGTTGTGAATCTCCTTTTTAAAATCTTTTGTGTTTCTTTTGGTCATTTTCTTGTTGTCTTCCATCACTAAAATTAAAACGTTTTCACATTGCATGGGTTACTCTGACCATTTCCTTCTGTTCATAAGCAACTTCAGAACAATCTGTTTGAAGCCCTTGCCTTCTGTGAATGTTAAGGGTTCAGTTTAGTTGTTGTTCCTCCTGCATACCTGTAATTATAAGGAAAGTGGAGTCTGGCTTCATTGTACACTTTGTGTTGACCTGTGATAGCCAAACTAAGTAAAATGTTTTTGAATAAACGTAATTACTGGCCTCTCTGAGAAAGTAAAAGTTTTATATTAGCCATATCCTCTTGCTGTTCTCTCAAGGGTGGTCCCATCCATTACAGTTGAGCTTATTGTTGAGCTGGTATCAAGGTTTCAGACTTGGCTAATGATTTTTGCCTTCATTGCTTCTAAGTCTCATTTTTCTCCAAATATCTTTTTGTTTTCTCCCATACTGTCCCCTACAAGGTTAGCACTATGGAAGGTGAAAAAAAAAAAACTAAAACATTCTCTCTATCCGCTCCTCAGTCTCTCTGTTGTGAAGCCCATGAGGTACTTGATAAGTATCAGCAGCTGCAGTGACCTCTTCCTTTCACAACCTTTGTGTCATCGCTGCCTTGTGCTCCTTTCCTTGTGTTGTGTTTTCTTCTTGTGGTCTCAAACATGGCCTGGAGCCCTTGTTACTGTTAGTACATGGAATCTTAGAAACATTTTAAGTTAAGGCTCTTAGGCACCAGAGTGTTACAAATGATAATGGTATGGGTAAAGTAAGCAGACCTTGAATTATGCTAATTTGTACCCTGGAGTTTTCTCTCAGATTGTTGGTATCCATTTGTGTATTCAAATGTTTAATAACTGAATTCCCTTAAAATATCCTTATTTGGTTTGTGCAGGGTGCTGGTTGGGCTCTGCTTTGGCACTCCTGTATCTACAGTTGTTTCTGGCACAGGGAGATTTCTCTGACTTCAGTGCTAGACCTAAAGGCCACGTGCAGAGGGTGGTGTGGATCTGAATTGCAGCATCCTGGCTCCTTTGCTATTGTGTCTGCCTTTTCTTATAGTCGTTCTTTGCCTTACTTCTTCCTTTCTTCCCTCTCTTTCTTTCCTTACTGTCCCTGACAGAATGGCTTTGAGCCTCTCTTTGTGTTTGAGATTGACAATAACACCAATACCATTAAAAGGAGGCCAGGGACTCGCAAACAGGTGAAGAGCATGTGGTGTGTTGCTGTTGTGATTGTCCTGCCATGTGCTGTGCCGTGTTCCCCTTCCCTTCACCCACTGCTGGGTACGTGGATTGTGACAACTTCTTGTTAGTCTGTGTCAAGGTTGCCCTGCTCTTTTCATACAGGAATAAACACATCTGTTAATGTTACAGCCCACCTAGCTCTGGTTTATTTTACAGTTCTCCTATACTAGCTAATGTGGTGTGTAAATCAAGTGATATTTTGAAACTCTGAAAAAGCCAAAACAAAACAAACCCACAATTTTGGTCCTTCTCTGCTCTGGAGAATGAGGCTGTCTTGAGGATCAGCTGTTAAATCTGCACATGGCCTAAGGATGTTTGTGTATAAGGCTTGCCCTGAGTGTAAACCTCTCCTAGTCCTTCTGGCTGTGCTGAAGTGACAGGATAGTTGCAAATGTTTTAAATACTAACACTCCCAAGTGTGTCTCACTAGCTGTAGAGTTTCTAGGTGTCATTTGATGTCCTTTCCTGTGATGAACTCACTTTGCTGTTTCAGAAGGTATAGTTTCATTCTTGAGCCATTCAGTCCTCAAATGTTAACTGTGTTGAACACAAAGCACAGAATTTGGCCTTTTAGATCCACCTGTCAGTGACAGATGGGCACGATGGAGCCCCTGTTCTGTAAACAGGAAAAATTGTTTATTTGATTGGTTTTGATATTGATCATAATTGAAATGTGGCTGCACTTTATTTACAGCAATACTGTAAATCCTGCCACTGGCATCTTCCCTGAGAGGTAGATTCCACTCACAGAATCTCACTTACTTTGTATGTAATCACAAGGATCAGCTTTAGGTGTTTGTGGCAAACACAAAGTGTGTATTACTGAGCCTGTTATATGTGAATTTCTCAGATTTTACAAAGTTGGTAGGAAAATAACTTACTAAAAATGCACAGCATCCTCAAAACATTAAAAAGAAAGCAATTTATTTTTAATGGTGACCTAGAATGGTCTGTTGTAGGGTAAAATTCCCTTTTTTCTGATTGTGTAGGTGTTATAAAGAAGCTTTTGCCTCACTTACTGTTCTTGAGTTTGGTTTTAATGTCACTGTGTTACGTGTAAAAGAAATATTGCACCTCCCAAACTTACTAGCCAAGAAGTTTAGGAGGGTAGGAAGGCTTTAACTGTACTTTAGCAAGTATCAATCTGTTGCTTGCTGAGTGTTTCTGAGAATGTGATGATGGTCACCTCTTCCTTTTTAACTTTGCTGCATTCCACCTTTGTGCATGACCTGTCAGCTGCTCTCTAACTCTGCTACTGCCTTCTCTTTCTTTCTGCATTCAGTCACTCTCAGGGTTGAACCAAGAAAGCTGTGCTACTACCCTGCCTAGTGCCTCTACCTTCAGTCCTGTCAAGGTATCTCTTGCTATTATCATTCACCAGTAGAGCCAACAAAAAATCTCGGATCCACACATCTGTTTTAGCAGGTGTTAGTCTGTCAGCATCTAATCAAAAGTTCAGGTAGGGTATGAATCCGATTCACCTGATTAAACTGTAGTAGGTATTACCTCACCTTAGCTTTAGGCTGTGTCTGCAGGAGGCCTGATCTATAAAAGCATGGTAACCAGTCTCTGCTCAAGGGGTTCTTGGTTGTCTTTGATGTTGCTTTTTCTGCACAAGATAATTTACTCTTGATCAAGTTGAGTTCATCAAAAGTACACTTTTGTTCTTTACCTGTTTCTTTCTCTTCTGTGGAAGCTGCTGTACTGAATGCATTCCTCACAAGAAGTCATTATTCTGTGTAAGCACTGTGATAAAACCAAACTGTGTTTCACTGGGGAGAGATGTTTACTAAACAGCAGTTTTGCATTAGCAGAGGTATCAAAGAGAGGTATCCTTTTCAGGGCCACTGTAGTGCCATTTCTACATATTGCTAAATACCTGGGATTTGGTGTTCCCTTTGAAAGAATACTTTCTCACTTTTGGTTGGAAAGAAGAGTTAGCAAAGATCTCTCATTGCCAGTCAGTGCTGTTTCATCATTCCTTTTCCTCAGCAAAGAGCATTTGTGTCATTTCTGCAAAAGAAAAAGCTCTGTCTCTGCAGAGGTGAGACTTGGGGAACAGCACACTGTGTTTTTTCACATTCCTGGTTATTTTTCTGAAGCACATTTAGATGAATGGAGCCTTATTTAAAACACAGCAAATTAAAATATAGTCACAGCTTTTCCAGATTAGCGCCATTTATACTGTTCTGCTTTTTTGTTCACAGAGTGATGACAGATCTACCATCTCTTCTGGCTCACCTACCACTCAGACAGGTAACAGGGAAAGGAAGAAAAATTTCTGAAAAATAAGATCAAAATGCCTGCTGGCTTATTTGTACTATGAAGAGAAAGGTGCATCTGTTCCCATCTCTGTATGTGGCACTGCTGTGTTTGAGAATTCACCCAGTTATTTGGGTCTCCTTAGAAAAACATGAGAGAAGAGACAGTGGGGATGAAGCCTGTCCTCAGGCACTGCATAGGGTTTGGCTGGTTTAGGCCTTCATACAAGCTTTGGCACACAGATGCATTCAGCAAGAGTCAGTTGTTGGAATTGGTATGTGGAATGTGCTTTGCATGCAACTCCTTGGAAGTGCCTTTTCCTGCTCTGTGCTTTTATCATGCATGGCTGTAATTTATTTTGTCATTATTGCATTAAAATTTTTGGTTTGTTCTTTTTAATTAGCACATTGCTGAACCCATTTCCTATTTAAACTAACCATTTCCTTCCTCCTTCCTTTCCTGTGCCTTTTCACATTTGTTTAGTCCACCTTTCCCCTTCATATCCTGGCCATGCAGCCCCGCCTTCCTATAGAAACCCTTCCCAGCGACCTGAGAATTTCCTTTTCCGAACAGCTGTCAGGGATGAAGCCAAGAAAGGTAGGTTATATAGCTCAGAAAACAGCCAGTTTTGCTATATTATATTGACATCTGCATTACCTGGAATTTGCAGTGTTTGGTTATTTCAGGTCTTCAGCATCAAACTGCTTTCAGAGTTCCATTTGTAGACAGATGACATTACATATTTTATGAATAAACTGTTTGATTTGGAGCTGTCAGATATTCCTTTGTCATACCTGTGGAAATGTGCAGATCTGTTCTTCCTGATCTGTGTTTACACCTTTGCCACACAAGCCTTCAACAACTCATGAAGGCAGCCTGATAAATTTTGTTTTGCACAGTAGCATACCCAAGAATTGCTGTTTCTGTAGAAAGAATTAATCGTTTCAACGTAGTCTTTCTGACAAAACTTTGTCCTTGTTCATGCATGGCTGTTATCCAACAGAAAGAACGGAATCTAAACAGAAAGGAAAATGTGTTAAAGAACACCTCATTTAGATTAGTAGAGCATTAGTTCGATTAATAATCAAAGGAAAGAGATTTTTTGAAAAGGAATGTACTGAACCCATTCTGCATGTGAGGTGCAGCACTGAATGACACAGAACCAAACTGTTCTTAGTGATTTTTCTTTCCTTCATGCTTCTCTTCTAGCTGTTGCTTCATCCTCTACTTGTGCCTTGTCTCCTGCTAATGATTCTGCAGACCCTCGAGCGAGACAAATCTCCAAACAGCGAGAGGAGGAGCTGGAGCTGATAGAGCAGCTCCGCAAGGTGAGTGCTGCCAGGAGTCAGAATGTGGGCATTGCAGCAATTGTGTGGGCCTGCTGAATCTGCCTTTGTCTTCTGGACCAGTGTCTTTTGCTGATCCAGTACTGTGCCCAGCTGACCAAAATTAAGTGGTGTTGGTACAGCCTTGCGTGGTTCTTTCAGATGGGTGCAGTGGTATTCACTTGGTTGTTTGTGATAAAGTCAGCTTCGAATTCTGTAAAATAAACTATGCTGACTCCTGCTTCTGAGTGTCCAGTGAACTCTGCTTTTAACATGAATGTGTGCTTCCTTTGTTCCTTATCAGCTTTTACACTTGTAAGGAACTCCCTGGAAAGTTGCCTTGCTGTCTCCTTTCAGTCTGTTTTTTAAAACTCCTCTTTTCTGTAAAGCCCACAGAAAAACAGATGGAGTGCAGAGACTGCTGCCAGTCATGCTGCCAGCATGGTTTTCTCATGTGTTCTGGATCTGGCTATCGATTCTTGCCTTATCCTTTGTTAAGTGCAGAATATTTGAGGCACAAATGTTTCTTACATTTGTGCTTTTTGTCTGCCCAGGGCCACCATGCTCCTGGTTTGTGTCCAGATACAATGACAATAAACATGAATATTGAAAATGCCACATGGCATTAAGATACTTTATTACTCCACTGTGCTGTACAGCGAAAACTGTTCTTCACTGAACTCAACTGCTCCCAGATTGCAGCCAGCTCTGGGTCTCAGCCATGCACAGAGTTTTGCTTGGGGTTATTCAGAAACCTGGTTGGAAGTGCTGTGAGGATGGACAGAGTTGTAATTCAGGCACTCTGCCTTGTGCCAGCTGCTGTGCAGAACGAATCAGCTGGAGGAACCCCCTCTCAGTGCCTGTGTGTGTGTTCATCTCTCCTCAGAACATCGAGTCGCGGCTGAAGGTGTCGCTGCCCAGCGATCTCGGCGCGGCTCTCACTGACGGGGTCGTCCTGTGCCACCTGGCCAACCACGTGCGGCCCCGCTCTGTGCCCAGCATTCACGTCCCCTCCCCTGCTGTTGTAAGTGTGTAATGATGGCAGTATTTTATAGCTGTCCGGAATAACATCCAACAAAGTCCCGTGATCCAGGGAAATGCTAAACTGAGCATTCTCTGTGAATGTACGTGACAAAAAATAACCATCTGTCCTGTTTGAAAAAGGTCTGAAGTGTCATTAGAAGACATTCTGTTTGGGTTTGTTTCATTTGAATGGAGTTATTTCTGACAGGGATTGTAAGCAAATGTTAACATTTTCAAATCCTCCCTAAACATGTTAACTTGAAGACTAGTGAAGTAAGAGACAGTTCATCATGAAAACTGAAATGGAATATTTCAAAAGATCAAAACATCTGAGGAGTTCAGGAATTACAACATTCTCTGCAACAAGTAGAATCCCACTACACAAGACAGTGAAAACAGACAGAGGGACCAGGTTGATTCCTGTGTCCACAGCACAAATTCCTCTGCTTAGGAATTTTAGCGGAGCACACTCCAACTACTTGGAGAACACCATATCCTGGAGCTAAACAAATCCGGTCATACCTTTGTGATAACAGGAAGAAAAGGTGGCTCTGTCAGGAGACTACTGAGAGCAAGGAGGGAAGCACAGAGAAGTTTGAAAATCTGTGAAGTTGTTTCTCTTGCCTGCCCTGGCTCAGTGGTTGTGGAAAGCACTGACGGTGACCTGTATCTGGGTACATTACTGTGTGTCTGTAGGGAAAGCACAGAACTAGAGAAGGGTCAAAAACTGGGAGAGAACAGCAGATTATTTACCTAATCTGTGTTTGCAGAATTCAAAGTTCAGTGAAAATCTTTAGGATGAGCTACTTAAAAGTAGTATGGACAGATAAATTGCTTGTTACTCATACTTACATTGTATGAATAAAGAAGAAAACTGAAGATTGTTCCTGGGAGAAGTTGAAACCTGCATGTAGTGTTCACTTTATCCTTCTTTTGGAGTCAGTCTTTGTGTTGGTTGGAATTTGAACTGGCACTTACAGGGCTGCCAAGTGTATCATTGTGGTTCCTCTCCCTTGGACTCGATGGGAACAGGCAGATGCGCTTGTTATTTTGAGAAGGATTGAACTGGACACGCCAACATTTTAGACAGATTGTGGACTCCTTCAGAGCAAAGGCACATAGGCACTACTCAGAAGACTTTAAGTCATTGAGAAGATCCTTTCAATGGCCTGGTTTTGTGTGCTGCTGAATATTCTGTGTTAGGAATTAAATCATGGCTTTGTCATGTGGATCCCAAGGAAGAGGCAGCCTTTAGTCGCGTGGCTCCAGGAGCAGGAGAGGCATCATGTCATTCCCCAGGCACAATGTGATCCTTGTATTCCCTTCACCCTTTGGGAGAAAAGAAGTCAGTGCTGGCCTTTAACCTGCTTCCTTGGTGGGGGAAATGCAGCACATGGAGAGGAGAGAAGCCTCACCACTTAAGGAAGTGTGTTGAACTCACAGAGGCCGCTGGCTGCTGCCACATGGGCTGTGAGGGGCTTGTTCAGAGGAGCAGGGAGCTCTCTTGAACCAGAAAGGAATAAGCATCGAGAACAGAAACAAGACAGAGCCTGTGCTGTGGTATGTCTGGAGAGGTGCGAAAGCTGACTGCAGAAAAACCCTCACTTGAAAAAATGCCAGTGAGTGCAATTCAAACAGCTACATCAAACACATCTACAAGAGGCTGACAAGCAGCAAGCTTCAGTTCCAGTTTTCTGACGCTGTTTTTTAGTTTCATCTAACTTTTATTTATTTTAACTCTTCGTTAATTGAAATGGGGTTTGATATTTATATATTTTTGCATTATAGTAATCCACAACAGACTTCAGGTTGATTTATATAATGAAATTGCTCTGGAATCACAGCATGAAACCCAGTGTTCTGGTTTTGGCTGGAGTAGAGTTCAACCATTTTTACAATGATTATGCTGCAGTCACTAAAAGTGTTAGCCAGTTTTATATAACACCACATATATAAATACTGCAGAGCTTAGAATTGTCTTCTTTTAAAAACAGCCAGCATTCATAACTTAGCTTTTCATAAAACAGCTTTGAAAATTGGGCTTGGTTTTCTAAGAAAAGCAAACTTCAGCAGAGCCTGCTTTGAATTAGACAGGCTTATGTCAGTGCAGTATGTTTTTGGCAAAGAGATTTATTAAGAGCTTTATTTAAATAAAAAATAAAAATCGTTTAAAATCTTGCCAGTTAAGAACACTGCATGCCTTTGCTTCTTTGCAGCCTAAACTTACAATGGCAAAATGCAGACGGAACGTGGAGAATTTCTTGGAAGCTTGCAGAAGGATTGGAGTGCCTCAGGTACGTATTTCTGCTATTCTGATACCATGTTTCAGATGCAGCTTCAGAAAATAGAACCTTCTTTGAAAGACTGGATTAAAATAAAATGATTAAAAGTTTAGGAGGTTCAAGTATAAGCTCCTGCAGTGTAGATCAGACTCATCTTGCAGCGTCTTCCAGAGCAGAATGAAGTCAGATATAATTTATCAGAGATCTAAGTCACTGTCGGGCCTCAGATTCATAAATGATGCAGATCAATTCTGCTTTTAGAACTGGAAGGTATTTCCATAAAACCAGTTAAATTTTCTCAAGATTAGATAGGTGACAGCTTAAAAGTGGGATAAAATTTGGATGAGGTTTTGCATGTGTTGTTTTTATTCCAAAGTTTTTCATGTTCCTTCACAGTCGTTCTCTTACATGAATGTCTCTACTGTCTTACCAACAAGTTGCCTTTCTCTGATAGTTGGTAACTGTCTTTGCATAGATCCTAGTTCTTTTGTTATGTAGTAGTGGTAGAAGTCTGTCTTGTGCTATTCCTTGTCCCCTTTTGAAACTTGGAAGATCTAAGAGGTGGAAACATATAAAATAGTCCATCTTATCTTGTTAGTCCAGTTATGCTGTTTTATGCTGTCCTGTCCTTTGCACTTTGTCTTGCTCAGCAGCTGTCTCAGTAGAAATAGTTCTAATACATCATGTTTTTCTTAATTTTTCTTTAAGTGTACCAATTGATTTGGGTTGTTACACTGCTGAGCATTAGTGTTTCTGTCGTAGGTGCTGTTTTCTTTCTTTTGTGTTCTGAAAGGGAAAAGTGACTCATGTCCCAGATACATCTAAAGGCAGTTCCTGGGTCAGTCATGCAGGGTTTTCTGGGGTTTTCAGATAGTTTTGTTTGCAGGCATTTGAGCGTTTAGGATGCCCTATTTACTGAGCTACGTGGCAATTTCACATGGCTCAGTGGTGAATTGTGTTGGAACGTGGTAGGGAGTTCTAAGTGATAATTAATCCTTTGAGATCCTGCACTATTTTGGTCCCCTAAGAAACTTTGGACTTTTAATCCCAGCAGAGCTGCACAATATAAATTCATCTGGGGCAAAATTGTGCAATTCCATCCCAACTTCCCTATTTATAGCTTCCTCAAGTATGAAGATAACATTTTTATGGGATTGCAGTACAGAGGAGATCACTGGAATGACCCACAATTAAAAACAAACAAACACAAAGGCCACTCAAGAAGTCCTGTGTGATCCCAGGCTGTTCTATCTGCTACACCTAATGTCTGGGACACTCCTATTTTTCTCATGTATCTCATTGTAATGTGAAAGAGTTCAAGGAGAGTCTCTGTGGGAAAACTCACTGGAATACCCCCTCCTGAACTCTGAAGTTGCTCTCACATGTCTGTGTTACATACCTACTGAGATGTGAACATCAGACACCTGTATGTGAGTGGCGTGGCAGCCTAGTGTGCTTTTCTTGAAAAGATGCCTGCAGGTATTTCCTTTCATTTCAATTCTAATTACAAAAACAAAAGGCTTTCTGTAAGCATGGGTCTGTGTAGGAATACTTATCTTCTAAGGGGAAGGCTACTTTTAGAAAAGGCTAATTACAGGCACCACCACAGCAGAGCAGCAATTTCTGTAGGACTTCAGTGGTTAAAGCCCTTGGATCACAGGAAACTGGCAGTTGAACAGATTGTTACATGCATCTAGATTTCACTGATGATAGCAGCTACCTGTGGGAAAGGGAGGGGGAAGACACACAGTGGGGATAGTTACAGAACTCTTAAACTCTAATTAGTAATAGATATTTCTGCAGGATGCTGCATTCAGGCATCAGTTACACACAAACAGTTCCTTGTCCTGCCCTTTTCATTAACTAAATTACATGTGGAAGCTGAGCTTTGGTGAGTACTCAGTGCCCAGCAGCATCTCAGAAACCTGTAGCCTCTTCACTTCTGGAAAAAAACGATTTTCACTAAGGTGTGTGTAATCTGCTGTTCTTAACAACAAGGAATAGTTCAGTGTTTCAGCTGTACAAGTGACAGGCACCTCACTGAACACTAAACAGTGACGCTGAGTTCTTTGCAATGGGAGTCTTGCAAATTTCTGTGTGATAATTAACCAGCTGTGATGTGCTTCTCAAACGTGTAGGTTGTATCTGAGATGTCTGATAACTGTGTTGCTTCGTGGATGTTGCTATGGCTCACTGACTGACCTTTTTTTTCTGTCTGTTTTCCCTTCCTGCTCACACACTCTGGACAGGACAATCTTTGTTCCCCTTCTGACATTCTTCAGCTAAACCTCAGCGTTAAAAGAACAGTTGAGACTCTTCTTTCCCTGGGGACAGATTCAGAAGAATCCAGTCTTGTCTCCCTTTCCGTTCAGCTCTGGGGCTTTGTGGTGTTTTACTGTACTCTAATGCTAACGCTCTGTATGTTCTATCGCTGGGTCTGTTTTCTCTAGCTGCAGGATAGTGCTGCTGCTTCCTCCCTCCGTCGCTCCGCTGCTTGGGAACACATTCTGGGGTTTGTCAAGACTTGTGTGTATGAAGTGCTTTGTTTCCCACAGATGGGACAGAGGTGACAAGTACAATGTGTAAACACATTGGTGCACCCACACGACCATCTGTGACCCAGTTCACATTTGTATTTGCTGTGTCACCTTGAGCAGATAAAATGCTTCCCAAGGGAGGAGGTGCTGTCCCTGGGCTAGACCTAAGGCTGAGCTGAGGACACAGGGGTGCATTCTATAGTCTGCTGACCAGTGGAATAGTACTGGAGACACTGTGTTGTCAGTTTGTGCCTCTTTTCCCCCATCTGTATAATGGGAATTGCACACCCACTTTGGTAAATGTCCCGAGGATTATCCGATATAAAATGTTAAACAGTGTGAAGTATTTTTTCCAATGTCAGTGTTCTTGATGAGATCTCACAGTCTTAGGAGACATGGTCTGGTAAGTTTTGTCCACAGAACTTTGTACCTTCATTTTTTTTCTTACCCCCAGTCCCTTATGCTGCTTCTGAGAGTGTTTGATTTCTCAAATTTGTAGACTATGCTTTATTACTTCGAGTTAGGATTTTTAAAATCACCGTCACTGAATCCTGAGCTGCTTGAACTTCACAACAGTTCAAGCAGGAAATTTTCAGGGAAATTAAGCCCTTCAGCAGGTTTGAGTTTTCTGGCACAGAAACAAAAGTCATTAAGATTCTGAGATAATACATAGTGTCAAAGCATTTCACTGTGCTATGGATAAAACTTACCAAAAACTTGTTTGAGTTGGCTCTGAATTGTGGGCACCCCAGCCTAAGCTTGTTCTATGCTTATTCCCTTCTTCCTCTTAATCCTGTCATTTTCACAAACCCTCGTATCATGCAACTGCAGAAATAGAAAACCCAGCCACACAAGCACTCTTCACTGTTTTACAAAACTCAGGAAGTCTTCCAAAAAGCTTCACAGCTTCTCCCTCCCCGGGGAGAGCATGCTGGTGCTTTAATGCTTTAATGTCTCAGGGACACCTCAGAGCTTCAGGGCACTCCTCGTGTGTGTGTGTGTGTGTGTGTGTAACAGACCGTGTCTCCTCAGAGTGTAGATTGATTCGGAGAGCTCTGCTCAGAGACCAGTCACAGGTAAGTGTTCAGTAAATGGCTGTTCCAAATGTGTCTTCAGTAAATTTCTGTTACATCTGCAAGTGCAGTAAATGGCTTGTAAGCCCAGTGCAAGTGGTGTTGGCATTCCAGCAGTAACCTGGAACTCTGAAGCACAGTTTAAGATACACAGGAGTTCAGTTTTAAAATGTGTTATATGTATGTGGATCTCACAAGCTCTTATACCACAAAGTGAGTATTTTAACAAAGAAACAAGTAAAAGAGCTGCTGCTCTCTGTCCAAGCCACACAAAGTATTTTGTCCAAGCCAAACATCGCCGAGGAAAGAGGGGACCTTTGACAGGGGGAGATTGTTTTATTTTTAAGTAAGCTATTTTTGCACTGCTTACTGGTATGAACTAGAATGAACTCGGTTCCTATGTTGCTTAACTTCTAGTGAACACTGTGATAAAAGCTGCAAGGGGTTTTACACTAACAGTGCCTTCCAGTTTTTAAATTTTGTTTGTCATTACTGTCTGTGGTATGGAGTCATTCCAAAGCTTTTTTCCCTTATCTGTTTGCATACATAAGAAAAAAAGATAAGGCATATTTGCTCAAGTTTACAAAGTATTTTCTCAAAAAGCACACTTTTTTCAAAGTAACATAAATTTGCTGGAAGAAAAATGTATTTAGCCTGATCATGTGGCTTCCTGTGAGTATTTCAGTCTGGTTCACTTGTTTTCTCTCTGCTCGGAGCTTTGCGGGAGGAGTGTTGGCTGCCACTGTTTGTGCTGAAGGATTTCTCTAACATCAAAAGTCAGTAAAGACTCAAGGAGTGGAGAAATGCCAGTTGGTGTGAAATAACACATGAAAAATAGTCTCTGTAGCTCTATAGGAAGGACATACATGGGTTTTCTACAGACACAGAGAACTGTTGGACATGTATCCTGACTTTGTGGAGTGAGGATGGCCAGGAAGTGCCGAGGACTTCTGTAGGATGAGGCTTTAAATACATGGTAGACTGAGAATAGCACAACTGTTAATAAACACTTTGAAACCTCTTTTTGCATTTTGCGTATTCCTGTTATTCCTCAGAAGGATTTTGGGGCTCTCCCGCTAAGCCGGGGGCACTTCTGGGAGATGAGTGAGTGATGGTGACTCATTCCCTGCTCACAGCAGGGCTCCCCTCTGGCTATAAAGTGACCAGGCTTGTCCCATGAGGGCTCCCTCAGAAAGGTGGTGTGTTTTGGGAAGGAAGCTGTGCTTCTGTGGTTCCTCTCCCCCTCCGTGTTGTAGCGGGTTCATCGTGTTGAAGCAAAGCTTCCCCCTCCTCAAGGTTCTCTGCTTTCATAAACCACTGCCATGTCAGTGTGGGCAGAGATGGAGGACAGTTCGTTATCCCCCTCTTCTCCCACAATGCTTTTTCAAATTCTTACTTGTAGTTTTTTAATAAATGAACACGGGGTTTAGCCCAAGGCCACCTTCTGTGAGTAGTCAGGGTCATGGTTCTTCCATCACAAGCAGAAATTTCATGTCCTGCCCCTGTGTGTGTGTGCTGGCTGTCCATAACATTTCATATTTCAGTCATCTTTTACTTAATTTTTTTTTTTCTTTTCAGTTGAGTGGTTTTCATCCATTTTGTTTTTGTCTTTGTTTTGTTCCCCATTCAGGAGCAATTATGTTTGCCTCTGCATATTTTAGAAGAGAAGGGTTTGACACAGGTAGCTGTGACTGTCCAGGCGCTCCTGGAGCTGGCACCCCCAAAGCAGCAGCCACTTCACCACTTGTCTGCTGTGTAAAGACCTCCGGGACCTTTTGGGTTACCTTGGCTAAGCAGAAGGACCTGAAGACTTTACTGCCCATGCAGTGCATCCAAACACACAGAGCTCTGTTCTAAGGAAATGAGTTTCCGTGATTCCTGACAGGAATGTTTTACTTCATTTCTCCATTTTTTTGGAGATCACAACAGTTTCCAGTAACATTTTTTATTACCAGATTTTTTGCCCCTTATTTAAAAAAATGAGGGCTGGGAGGAGGGCAAGGAATTCCAGTGTGTCTGGCTGTTGAAGCCAGACCTTGCAGGCAGAGGGGTATGGGTGTAGAGTTTGGAAAGCAATTCCTTGGGGAATTGGTGAAAAAAAGGATGTTGCTGCAGTGGGCACATGGGGAATTAAATTTCTTTCCTTACCCACAGGGTGCAAAGAAATGGAGTTTCTTTGCCTCCAAAGAACTACAGCTATTTCTAGTATAATGTTTTAAAAATTGCATCACACAATTTTAACCTGCAGTGTTTGATAACAGGGTTGAACCTCACACAGCTGTAACTTGTGTTCGCATGTCCTCATTACTAAAATTTGAAGAAGAAGAAAAAAAACATTATTTTTTTTCTCACGGGGAACAATTACTGCATGTTTTCTCCACCAGAAACACCTTAGTAAGATACTAAGTCAGATCTGTTCAAATGGTATGTTATCCCATCAGAGTTTTTGCTGGGTTCACTTTCTGTCTGGGTTTTAACACGTCTTTATCTGAACACTTCTCCAGCATCAGTGGGTGGAGATCTCCCCTGTCTCACCAGAATCAGGGATGTATTTCCCTGCAGTGTGAACAATTCCAGCCTGCCTTGCTGATCTGAGGAGCCCCCATTATCAGCTCATAGGTTTATGAGGGGCTGAAGCATCCCCTGCAGGCACAGAGTGGATCAGGTTAAGAACCCAATGAGTTCCCCAGGTGGGCTGGGTGTTGACAGAGCCAGGTCTGTGCAAACACAGCTTCTCTTTGGGGGTCTGACAAGGCTTACAATAAAGCCCTTTATTGTTGGAGTTTATGTAGAGGGGTGTGCTGGTTTTACAGAACCGCCGTTACTTCCTCTCTCCATAACATAAAAATAGGAATTCAGTGTACTGGAATGGGAGAGGCAGCCAGCAAGTTTTGCATTTTACTGGAAAGCTGATGTGGAAGACAAAGACAGCTCCGTGTGCTCTTGTCCTAGTGACAAGGCCAAGCTCACTACCAGATCAATTACAGTAATTTATTTCTTTTTCCCCAAAAAAAATGCACTCACAAAATCCAGCTCTCCACCCATGCAGTTCCTTTGTCAGGTTTTGCCCAATTCAAAGCATCCCAGAATGTTGTGCTATTATTACATGATGCTTGGGTTCTGAAAGCAACTCCAGGCATCAGTGGTATTCCATTTGGGCATGTATTTGCAGCAGCGTATACTCAGAGGGTTTTATGCAAATAAAGGAAGAAGAAATGGGAACAGGTTAGCTAAAAGTCATTTTTGCAGAAGTGAACCTGCCATGGGAGCTGCCAAGGACTCGTCTTAGCTGTGTTTATTTCCCTTTTGAGTTGCAGTTTTGTTTCCACTTTGTTTTGCTTCATGTATTTCTTTCAAGGTCTAGTGTGGTGACTGTTGAATCCCTTATTTCACGTAATTATTTTGGTTGCTTCTTATTGGCATTGGTTGATCACGTTGCAAGCAGAGAACACCTGAAGGGTGTTTAAAACTGCCCAGCTGCAAAGAGAAACCTCCTCATGCTCATTCCTGAGCCCTGCAAGGAGTGAGAGTGCCAGTAACTCACAGTACCCACGGGAAGAGCAGCTCTAGAATGCCATTCTTTCCCCTTTAAGTAGCTCTTGTGTTTCACTTAATTTCATTTGTGAGGAGTGTTGGTCATTCTTACAGGGTTCCATAGAGGTGTCTGAAGTCTCTGCTGCAGTTTGCTGAGGGGAAGGCTCTGCCACTTGCAGGCAGCAGCACAGACACAGGTGTTCCTGGTGTGTTCGTCCCTGCACATCGTTTGAGGGGGTGGGCACTGACTTCCTCTTGGTTTCCAACATTAGGCCCCCTGTATTGTTACAGGGACATGTTGCATTTAGCAGCACACCCCTTGTGGGCTGTTTAAATATCCCTGTTTGAAGAAAACCAGTCCCTTCATGGAATTGGAAGGGTGATTGCTCCAGTCCAGATTCCAGCACTTAAAAACATGAAACTTAACACTATCCAGGTTGGTGGAAGTTTGACATTTCATTAATACTAGTTTTTAGGATTTAACGGGGTGAGGGCTCGAGTCTGGCTGGCAAGAAGGGTCTGTTTGGTGTTGCCTGTGGCTCTGTGTGAGCTGAGCCCAGCAAGGGCTGTGTCTGGAGGCCGGGCAGCTGGGGGGTGTCCCCAGCTCTGGGTACTTTGTTCTAAGCAACCTTCACTGTGGCAGTTTCAGTGTAGGGGATCGTGTTAGTTTGGCGTTTATAATCCTGTGGTTTTGTGCTGGCAGGCACTAAATCTCGTCCAGATGTTTAGGACAAAAATGCAAACCTGAAGTTTCATTGTACGGTTTATTTAATGTATTGCACCAAACTGACTTCACTTTTCTCTTGCAAAATGGGTTGGGATTTTCCAGTGTATTTATGTGCAATTTTTGTTGTATCCCATGAAAACAATATTTGAAAGAAAACATGTATAAAGTTCTTTGTTAAAGCAAAGAGGCAATTGTCTTTCCTCTCTGGGGCGTTTGCACTGGAGGATGTGGGAGGGATCCACGTGAGTGTTCCGTGCTGCTGGTGTTCCTGCACTGACTCCGTGGTGTCACCATCCTTCCTCAAACCCGGCGAGCCCCGAGTGGCATCCGAGGCTCGGTGAGGTTACACACTCCAGGTGGAGCATCACAGGCACTGGTGAGGCCCTGATGGCACTGGGAGGGGGGTCGGGGCAGAGCAGCCACAGTTGGGGTCTTCCCCCTTTGAGGGGGAGGCTTTTGAGAGGTTCCAACCCCGGTGTCCTGCTTAAAATCCATCAGAGACAACTCTTTACAGCGCCAGAGCACCTCTGTTGTTCTTGGTAGCAGCAGGATGGCAAATGGTATTTTTACCCTTTTGTGACTATAAATGGTTCTTTGAAAAACTGTTTTAGAAACAGGACTTGTAAGGTGAATTTGGACATCTAAAAAATGTTTTTGTATAGATATTGTGATGTTTTACAAAGTGATCTAATTTTGTTATTTCTGAAAACAGTGTAAACGTGTAATTAATAGAGAAAAGGATTTTAAAGCTTCATCCTGTGCTGTATGTCTGTAAATACATTCCATAATTTCTGTTACATATAAATGTGTCTGAATATTGTACATTGTATTCTGCCAGTAGTGTGAAGTTCTAGCACATTGGTAATATAAAAGGACCATAGATATTTGAAATAAAGTTTTAAAACTTACATAAATTGCAGTATTTCTTCCTGATGTTTTTCTGTTGGATCAGTGAATGTCACATCCTCTGTGTCAGGTGTTTATTCCCCTTCCACATCATCACAGTTGGCATTTGATGGACCTGCTTTGGTTCTCTGCTTTTCATACATCCATGTTGGTCCCTTCTAACTCAGGATATTCTGTGATAGTTAACCAGGATGGAAAAATTCCAGCAGTTTTACCTATATTATGTAGCCACATCAGGTTTTTCTTAGGGATATTTTAAACCTTCCTCAGACACAGTGATTTTGTACAGGATCCTTTGCTCCTCTCTCCCCACCACCTTGTTTTTTCCCTTCTCAAGCTAAAATTTACATTCTGGGTTTGGGGTTTCCTGTTGCCAATCCCAGTGCTCCTTGTTCTTGTCCTTCCCTTGCTTTAGCCTGTCATGAGTTTGAAGGGTAAAACTTGCACCGCTGGTTCCTGCCCCTGCAGCATTTGAAAGGTTTGTTCTTAGCCAGAATGGTTACTTCTCTTTTTGTCCCTTCTCCTCCCTAGTTTATATTATTTATAAAAAGAACTGAAATGCAAGGCCTAGAAATTGCCAGAGATCCACAAACCCTCCCTGCCTCCTACAGGCTGTGCTACCCTGTGATGCTCTTCCCTGCTCACCAAGCTGCTTCAGCATCCTTGTCTGACCTGCTGACTCCATCAGTCACTTGGGACAACCCTATTCCTGCCTCTGTCAGGGCTGCCCAGCTCTCTCCAGATGTTTATTTCAGTCTAAAGCCTCCTCCTAACCAGTTTCCCAATCTCCAGCCTTTCTTATCCATTTAATTCCCATGAAAACTTTATCCAAAGGGCTTGTGATTTCCCTGCAGAAAATCCCATGGAGCTACACTTTGATCCCATCTCTCCATAGCTGGAAAAATCAAGCAGTATCAACCCTGGCAAAGTCCCTCCAGGTTTGGGACACTGCTCCTCCCATCACTGGATGTGCCCAGCCTGTTTTTTGGCATCTGCAGCCACAGAACATAAGTCTGCAAGGAGCAAGGTGAGGCTTGTTTGGAGAGCAGCCCTAGGACAGGCTGGTGCTGTGGAGGAGGCAGGGAGGAGCTGGATGGGTGGCAGTGTGGCCACAGTGCCCTGGGAAGAGGTGTGAGCTCACAGGGTCCAGTCAGGTCACAGTTCAGTTGTTTGATTGCATTACTAAAGTGTGCCTGGTGTTTGATATAAACAGCAGAGATCTGCTGCCCCTCTGTCCTATCCTGCTTTTTCCTTAGCTCAAGCCCTCTGGAGAGTTCTAAGATCAATTTCATTCCTTCCACCCAAGCAGGTCACCTGTTAACACCTACCACATATGGAAAGCACGAGTCTGTGGTGAAATGTACTGAGTCGGCAGTGGTTGAAGAGTTAAAATTAGGAACACAACTCCCAGGGGTGTTCTGAGGCACTTCCTGCAGTGGGGTGTGAGCACAGCCCTGGCTCAGCTTCTGCCTGGAGAAGAGTGATCCCTGTTCTTACCACCACATGGGGAGCATGGGAAGCGAGTGAATTTGTTCACAGCTTTGGTACCAGTGCTGGAATGGGAACATGTTCAGGTTCACACAAGCAGCAGCACTCTGGTGGGAACACCAGTATTCCCAATGCAGGCTTGTCTGGAGCATCTGGAACTGCAGCGCTCCTGGACAATCAGCTCTGCCTGGTACTTGGGCACCAGCCCCTTTTCCTGTTCAGAGTTCTTTGTCACTTCCCAGTTCAGCTTGGACACCAGGATGTTTGGATGGGACTAGGGCAGGCTCATCATAAGGAGCAGCACAGACTGTATGGCTTCAGCTCATCTTCTGCATGGGGAGTGAGAAATGAGCCAGTTCAGCTGCAGGGCCTTTTGCAGATCTGCACATGATTGGCTGACAGTGGTGTCAGGAGAAGGGGTTCCCCTCTTGGTTAAAAAGCAGTTCTGTTCCCCAGCAGATCTCCTCCCTGCCTACAGCCCTGTCTCACTGAGCAGGGACAGCAGCACTGAGGACAGTGAGACACACCAGCTCCCGCAGGCAGCACATCCAGCTGTCTCCTGTTGTTCCTCCCCTCGGCACTGGGGGCTGTTCTGTCTGTGTGCTGACACTGTGCAGGACTGTGGGAGGGGAAACCTGTGTGCTCTGACTGTACTTGTGTTTACATTGTGACCTGTCCACAGGTTTCCCTGCTGGCCTGACACCGGCGCTGGCGGCCGGGAGAGCACGGCTGGAGCCCAGCTCTGGGTGCCTCCCTGCCTGACCCACAGCCATGGCAAACACCAGCACTCCAGCCACAGTCAGTGCTTTGAGGGCTGCAGAGGAGGTTCTGGCTGCAGAACAGCCACACCAGCGAGGTACTGGGCTGGTAACAGGATTACCTCCCACTATCTGTCTCATTCCCTTAAAGCACTTTGAGGGGATATAGTGTTTCTCACTGCTTTGATGCAAATCCTGTTTGTGCTGGAGGAACTGTCTGCTGTATAAAGGCTGTAAAAGGGCAGCTTCAGGATCTTTACTGCAACTGCACTTTAACTGTATGTGTCATAAACTGTGTTCTCCATAATTGCCTGAGCTCTCTTACATGGTTTATTTTGTCCTGTCAGACAGACAGACTACAGTGCCCTGCCCAGCAACAGACCTGAAGCACATCTGTGGCCACTTTCTTTACTATTTCTTCACTGCTGGCTGTTCCTTTAGAAGCTTCTCGAGGGCCTGGTAGGGGCCAAGGAATCTGCGGACCATCATACCTTTCCACCAGGCCTGCAGCTGGAAGTGAGAGAGAGAGGCCTCAGGGGAAATTTCTTGCCAGGGTACCTGGTACAGCTCAAAGGCCAGAAAGTCTTTCCTGTCCCATTCCTCCAGATGCAGGAGGGAACCCCCAGCCCACACAGCAGCAATCAGGCCTTGCTGGTTGCACTGGAGGCAGCCACAGCTGGACCCAGGGCATCTGCTGCTGGTGGTGAGGGGTGAGCAGGGGCACTGCCCCGTGACCCTCCCTGTGTCACCCATGTGGTGGGGCTGATGCAACAGGCACAGCCTCACATCATTCCAGGAGTTTGACTTCTCCCCTTTGGCTCCCATCTCAAACCTGCTGGTTCTGATTTTGCCCCACTCAGAAAGGGACAGGCTTTGCCTTTGCTTGTGCCACCCCACCCCAGCCAACTTTATTGGGCTGTTTTCTGCCTGGACAAAGCCTGTGGCACGGATTATTAACTCCCAGCTGCTGATGGAGCAGCACCACCTCAGCTTTGCTCCCCTCTACCTTCAGGATGCTCCTCAGCTCCAGGGCATCCTGCTCGCGCTGTTTTGTTTTGGTGTCCTTTTCTGTCCGGTCAGTGATGATGGTCTCCTCAAATGTCAGGCACTGCAAGATAGCACAGGGGTGGCAAAGGCCACATGAGAAACACATTCCCTAAACTGCAGGGCCAGCCTTTGAGGCTCACTGTGCCCAGCCTCTTGCCAGGGCAGGGCTCACCTGGATCCTGATTGTTTTCCTCTGGCTGCCTACAGCTCTCATCCTCAGTGCTCACTTCCCCACAGCCCTGCCAGGACTGCTCAGGCCCGTAGGTCTTGATGTGGGTCCCCACCCTCTGCACCAGGGAGCTCCAGGGCAGGCCAGGAGTAATGTGTGAGTGTGGACCTTCCTCCCCCACCTCCTTTATTTGATCTTGCCTGAATCCAGATGGCCAGTGTTGCTCATTACCACTGTCAGTCCTCAGGCACTTGGAGCTGCTGCCAAAGTGGAACCTCTCACGGCCTGGGTGTAATTAACCCCCTGAACCTGTGCTGTAAAATGGCTGGCTGATGGCGTCCCAGGCAACAGCTGGTGGTGGGGAGGACGTGTGGTCCCCCAGGCTAAGCAGCAGATGATGTACAAACACACTTGGGACAGTGAGATGACAGTGCACAGAGTGAAAAATGAGCCCACAAGCAGGAAAACATCTAATTCAGTCCCATCATCTCAGACCCACTGATGATAAGGAATGATTGCAAGTTTATTCCTTCTGGCTTTAAAACACACATTTTTCTAGACACTTCTCTCTGCCCTGTGCTGCTGCTCCACTGTAGTCTGAGCTCAGCAGTTAACCAACATCCCATCGTGGAGCAGTAATGGTTCTAACTGGAAGCAGCTCCCTAACAGCAGCCCTGTGCCGCTTGGACTGTGCATGTCACAGGAGGGATGAGCTGCCTTTTCCAGTCCCAGCCTGTTTTACCCCAATGTTGCTGGAAGGAGCAGATTTGTTCAGAGGCAGCAAACTAAGGTAAGGCATATTGATGGGATGGGATAGTGCCTTTGCCCCTCACAAATGCTGTCAGTAGTGCTCTCAGTGCTTGCTGGTATTTGAAAATAGCTGTAGGGGAAACATTGTCATCCCTCTTTGATGTCACAGGTGACAAATAGAAGAGGACATCTCAGTCACTGCCTTCCCAGGACCAGTGCTTAAAATTGCAGCCCGTGCCTCAAAATTACTGATTTTTTCCCCATGGTCCTGGTTCCTTATCTGAATGAGAAATGCAGTTTTGCGTGGCTGAGCACCGAAATGCTGCTGATATCTTACCTCCTTGGCAAATTGCTGCATTGTTTCCAAGTTTTCTGCCCTTAATGCTTTTAGATCATCCAGTTCTTCCTCTTTCGCATTTGTGTCATTTTCATACTTCTCCATCCAGTAGTCCAGCTTCCCTTGCACCATCTGCATGGGGAGAAGGTGGTGCTCAGCATGGGGCAAAGAGTGCACAGGCCAGAGGTGTGCAACTATTGCATGGCCTGCTCTCGGGATGGTGGTGAGAGTCCTGTAAATGGTGCATGGTCAGTGTTTCCTTCTCGTCTTGGAAAGATCAAGCCCCTGGGACTAGTGATAAATTACTGGTGGCTTGCAGGCCCCTTGCTGGGGTTCACCATGGAAACCATGGCATTGGATCAGGAGATGGGGTCAGGCTTTCAGAGGTGCGTGAGGAATGGAGAAGCACTGGGGGTTAGTTTTGTGCACAGTCAGTCCTGGTGAAGCAAGGGACAACCAGAAGCCATTCTTTGTGTGTGTGTATAACAGAGGGAGTGAGGGTTAAAAAACAATTTGTCAAGGGGAAAGCTTTTATCCTCTGCCTGACTCCCTGTCTGCTTTCTGAATTTAGCACCAGGAATAAGGCCTCAGGAGACAGCACTTCACGCTATTTCAGGTTGTGAACTTGGCTTTGTCTCACTTGTGAATAGGGCAGGTGTTTCTGAAACAGTCACACAGATGACTTCCTCCCATTCACCAATGAATTCTCCATAGCAACAACCGTGATTGCTTCCATGGAAAAATAATCTGAGGGAAAGCATCAATCTCATTATGGCATCACAGCTGGACACACAAGGGAGATGGAGGGCACGGTCATCCTCCTCTCTGCGGGCCCCTGCAAAGCCACCAGCTGCTGTCTGAGCACAGAGGGGCTGGTGCTTTGCTGTGTGCTGAAGGTCAGACAGGCTGCAGCGTGCACTTGGACAGTCCCCTCGCTGTGAGTGTTCAGCAGACCAAGGCTCTGGGGTACAGAGCACACTGTTTAATTGCTCACAAGAGACAGCACTGGTTGGCACTCAAATTACATTTTTAAAAATGTATTATCTACTGTTAAATTTGGTACTGGCAGTGAGGTCAGATACCCTGCAGTACAGGTTTTCTTGCAGTCGTATCGTTTATGAGAGGCTTTGCAGTGTTAGCACCACAAGGACATTTGTGGTTGGTTGCTGCTCAGAATGTGTACAGTAGTTGCAGATTAGCAATTCTCCAACCCTGATTCTTCCTCAGATAAAGATAAGGCAAAACTGGTCTGGCAGTTTGTGTGGTTCCCTCCTCAGTGTCCCCTCTGTGCAGCCCTTGGGCACTTATGCTCTTCACTGAGGTGCTGGGAGCCCCAGATACTGCCAAGGAAGGTCTAAATTAAATTCCAATTAGCCAAATACAACTATCTGAGGGAGGGGAAATCTGCGACACCTGAATAAGCAATGGCAATTATTACACGAACCCTAATTTTACGGAAATACGTCTATATGTAGCAAGTCTGGTTGTAATTTGAGGATAAGTACCCATTAGAACTGGAGTGGCCACGAACCTGTTACATTAGTGGAGCAGTAACTGTTTTCCTTTAGGTAGCAATTGATGATACAATGTTTTTAGGTTGCTATTTTAAGCAGTAGCTGACAGTCACACATACCTGATACTGTTGGTTGAGGAACTTTTCCATCTCTGTGTGGAGTTGATTCTCCTCCTCAGTTTTGCTCTGCAGCTTCTGTGATCAGTGCAGACAGAAAGCACGAGAGACAATGTCAGTGTGTACCTCTATGCACACACTGCTGCTGAAAGCCAAGTTAGAGTGCTGGAGCTCTGGGCAGTCCACAGACATTTTTTCCAGGGACAAAATTAACTGAGGCGGTCCTTGCCCCTGGGCCATCCATGAAATAGGGACAGTTAGATCAGACCTTGATGAAAAAAAGATCCTTGCAAAACCAGAGCAGTTTTCTAGTCCAGTTCACCTTATGGCCACAAGAGCAGCTCTGTGAGCATGGTGTGCTGGGACAATGCTGGGAGCGCAGGCTGCCTGTGTTGCTAAATACCTTTGTAACTACCCTTTTGGACATACTTTCTGACAGTGGCATTACTTTAAGCATTCCCTGTCCTGCAGCCACACCTCCGTGCTGTTGCTGTTTGCAGGACCATACAGAGAAGCAATGGAAAAGATACAGGTTTCTAACCCTGATGAGTTTCCCAATCCACTTCAAATGGTTGTGCTGGTGACCATAATGGAGATCAGGAAAGGCATCTGGGGAGTAAGGGAAGACTCTTCCCTTATAGCTGGAGATGCCTTTCAGTACAGATCATGGGGAAGGGCTTACTTGGATTTCCTTGTCCAGGGCATTCTGTTTACTGCTGCATTTCTTCTGGGTTTGGTGGATTTGGAGGTCTGTGTGTTTCTTCATGTAGGAGCTCTTTGTGTTCAGTGTGGCTGTCTTCTCTTGGAGTTTCTCTTTGAGGCGATCAATGATCTCATCTCGGTTCTAGTGGAAACAGAAGCAGCACAAAATAAAGCCTGGAGTCTGAGGTCAGCTCACTGTCTCTTAATCTCTCCATTTTCTGATAAACTCAGAAAAAACAAGGCTATAGGCTTCACACTTTCCCTGAATGTTGCTCCATTTCAACCTCTGCTTCAAAGGTTAGTTTGATTTGTATCCCATATAGACAGCAATAAACCCATCAGCAAGGAATGATTACCTCCAGAGAGAGTGGAGTGATGAACAGAGCAGGACAAGAAGCCAGGCCTTCTGGTCTCTGGTCCAGAAATGGATTCAGACATGCTTAGTATAAACATGAAAGAAGCCAAATAATTTTAACCACTTAAAGCTAGGCTTTACTTTTACTAACCTCTTGGATTACACCATCTCAGTGAGTGAGCATCTACAAGAGGAGGATAATGCCTCAGCCCCACATAAGCCAAAGTTTGTTATCCTAAAGTATACTCTATTCCTTGGTTTAATTTTTTCCTAGTTACACAGCAACTGTATAAACACAACCTTAGGAATAGTTGCAGATCTAATCCCGTCTCACTCATTTGTTTAAACAGTTCTTTCTTGAAATCTTACCAGGTAGATGGTGCCCACTTTGTTATAAAAATATACACCCAGGGCAAGGAAGAAGTGTCAAGGAAAAGCTGGCTATGAGCACCCAGCCTCTCCCCATGCCTTGTTTAGCAATGAAGCTGGGCTTTCCCTTTCCCTTTCTGTTCCCTGGATCTCCCATAGGCAAGAATCCTGAGTGGTTTGTCCAGCTTTTGGAGTGTGCTCAGGAAGCAAAGCACATTTGCTTGATTTGGGACTGCTGTTTTGTTTACTCCTTTTTAATTAATTTCTTTGAGTAACAGATCATTCTGGGGTTGGAACTTGAAAGAACCTCCTGTAAAATGCAAAACTCTAGACCTTTGTATCAAGAGTTAACAAGATCATCAAAGCCTCCTGTGCAATTACACAAGATCAATGTGAATGCCTCTGGTTTGGTGCCCAGTTGTTCTGTTACAGCCTTTCTTTCCTTTCCTGCCATGCTGTGACAGGTTTGATATTCATCAGCCAAACCTTGCAGATGAAGATGAAATACCAAAGTGCTGGCATTTAAACGTTTTGAAGCCCACATATCTTGTCTCTGAAGTATCTCACATTCCTTAGCTGTGTAAACATGGAAAAATGCCACAGGAAGAAGACAGCTCAATAGTGCTGTGTTTGAAAGCCTCTGCAGCATGACTCATTTGGAAAAGGTTTCCTTATAAGAAGAGTTTGGAGCTGCTAGAAGGAAAGTCCTTCCTTCTGCACCCCTTGTCTGACATAGTTAGGAAGAGTAAAGTGCATTTATAAGGCTCAGGACAGTTGGGGGTCTTGGCTGATGCTGTTTTGTGGGTTCAAAAGTCAGGCGTTCACATGTTTTTGAAGGATTTCAACATCATACTCTTTTACAGACATAACATCATATGACTGCAGACAGCTACAGACATGAGCTGTTTGTGCCCTGTTAAGGCTTCTGGTAATGGCCCTTATTTTCCCTGGCATGGAATTTTGGTGGCCATTGGGAGGGGTTGTGTTCCCAGTCAGTAGACATGGGAGGTGAGTGTAGGACTCTATTTTGATATTGTCTTCCTGGGTCATGGTGTAATCATGTCTAAATTGAGGGGCTGGCAGAGAGAATGGGGAGATGCTAATGGAAAAAAACCCAATGTTTTGTGGCGCTGAGCCTCAGGAAAGTCAAGTGCTGCTGATGTCAGTGTGTTATTCCAATCTGCTAAAGATCTGCAAACAGGCCAGAAAAGAAGGGTTCAGCCTAGGTTACAAAGTACTCAGAGAACTGGGGAAGAGCATGAGCATTTCACCGAGTTATTTTTCATTTCATATTATAGTAAAGCAAGAAGTGCTTTTGATTCCAGCGCCCCAAGCCTCAGCCGGGATGGGGGCCCATCTGCTCTGTTTGTTTTCTCTGTTGTATGGCATGTTTGTGGTTTGGATTTGGCCTGTGGTGTTGTAAAACATCTTGGTTAGAGGTGGGGAGTCTGGGGGCTTGGTTACACAATCCAAAGCAGACGGGAAGTGAAATGCAAAACCCCACTGGTGGTTTGCAGCAGTGCCTGCCTGGAGAGGGAAAGTCATCTGCAGGGATGAGGGCAGCTCCTGCTGCGGGACCTGGCACTGCAGATCTGGGGCACATTCGGTGCTCGGCGGCAGGGAGTGAATGCAGCAGTAAATGCCCACCATCTGCAGAGTGTGCTGTTCCCTGAACTTCAGGGACTGGCACTGGGAAAAGGAGTTAATATTTATTCGTTCTGGTTTATCGTAGCAAAGGTCCCCGCCAAGACACAGAATGCTTTCATAGCTGATGCAGTAAATCTCTGGGTTGCTTATTTGGGATGACTTCAGCGTTGAATCTGCCAAACCAAAGATGCAAAATCATCCCTCACATCCAAAAGTATCAGAAAACTGTCAGAGACCAAGATCAAAAAGTTGTCAGGAGCCAGTCTCCTTCACAAGCAGGTAAACAAGCTGATTTTTTTTCTGTGATCTCTCAGCTCACAGACATCAGCTCAGAGGCCTGTCTGCTGTCACCCGGTGCCACAGGAGTCTGCCCCACAGATGCTGTTTGGCTGCAGAAGCAACTGCACTTAGCTAGAGGCCTTATCCGCACTGCTGTGTTTTCATTCACTTTGATTTATCTCTCTTGTAAGTGCCATCAAGATCTCCCGGCTCTTCCACAGCAATTAATGTTTACATTCATTTAAAATACAGCTGGTTACAAAAGTAGCCGACGGGAGTAAACAGTCCGAGGAATTCTCCAGCAGTCGGATGAAGCTCCTGCTGCAGCGGCACACGCCGTGCTGCCATTTGGCAGGGGCAGGGGTGCTGTGCCCGGTGCCGGCAGCCCCGGCACTGCCCCTGCCGGCTCGCACACCGGGTGTCTCGGAGCTGTCTCTCACTGGCAGCTGCCGCAGCTCAGCTTGCAGAGCCTGGAGATACACTTAGATCTGCACACCTGCTGCAGCCTGCACTCGCCTCCTCTCAAACCACAGCGTGCAGCCCTACAGACAGTTCAGTAAAAGGCTGCCCACCCCCAAGGAATGTCAGCTCACCCAGCTTCCACAGAACAGCTTTCTGCAGCCCCCTGCCAGCCCACCTCCGATCCCAGCAACTGCAGGAGAGAGCTGGTGAGGGGCAGTCCACTGGCAGAGGGAGCAAACCTGCTGGCAGCAGCACTGCTGTGGAAAGGCATGCCCTTCTGGAGCCAGGTTTGGATGTAGTGCACCAGCTCCAGGTCCTGCTGCGCTCCTTGGGGCTCTGCCAGCAGTGGAATGAAGTCACCCAGAAGCTGAGGACCATCACAAACCTTGTGCTTTCTACTGTAAGCACCTGCTGCATTTCTCCAGTAGAAACATACACCAGTGGGTGTGTATATATGTATAATACCTTCCCTAGAACACTCTGTTGATGCACTTATCTTCCTGGGAGAGGAAAAGGGAAGAAACTTGACAGATTTTAGTCATACTACTAAAAGCACGACCGAGTGGTCCACTGATCCAGTGGAACTAGATGTGTTCCACAAGGAATTCCACAAGGAATTAAAGTTATGGACCTGCTTTCACTGGTACCATGGTGCAATGGCTTGGATTCCTGTCTGGTTGGTAGCTGCAATATTACTGCCTTTTATAAAATTACACCACTATTTGGACACATGTATGGCATAAGTGTAAACATAAAAGGTCTTTAGGTGAAGAGCAATGCAGGACTGCTAAAGTTTATGTTCCTAAATTTTTATGTTAAGCTGTATAATCCTATATATTGATTTGTTTCAAAACCTGCTGCCATCACTTGTCCAGGAAGCCCAAGAAAGTGAATATTTTTATACAAACTAGAAAATTAACAGTGCAGCAGCAAACAGAACCCTGCAGCCAGACCTGAACTTTCGGTGCTCTCCTGCACAGAGGGGTAAGAGCAAAACCAGACAGATTGTTCCATCTCCTTTATAGACATCAGTGCTTTCCAAGAGGGAAGAAAACAAAATAAATAAGAACATTTAGCATTTGATTTGTGTTTCATTAGAAAGCAAAATGAGATGAGCAGACTAATAAAGTATTAATTAGCATGTCATTAAGTAGCAAGGCTGAAAATACAAATACACAGGAACCATGAGCGAAGCAAAGGCCTTGTTTTTCTGGTTCCAAGATTAGATTTGCTTGCTTTTGTTTTCTCATCCAGTAGGCTGGAGACAACCATGTAGGCTTTTGTCTACTGGTCTGTGCATTATTACTGTTGTTCAGAGTACTCCAAAATCGGCAAGCTGTATTTTTGTTTTAATTAGTTGGCAAGGTGACAAATCATGCAAGTGTCTGTAAATCTGCCTACGGGAAAATCCCATATGAAGCAAATAGAATTTGTTCTCCCTTGGGAGACACAGCGAGGCACCATTATTTTTGGCACGGGAGGAAAGCAGTACTTGAAAGTAGTCTTGTCTTTGATTTGTTATCAAAGCTGAAACTGTAAGGAAGCCTAAAAAAGGACTTTTTAAGCTCAAAATGTTAAAACAAAACAAAACAAAACAAAAAAAACCAACCAACCAAACAAAAAAAAAATGATGAGTGCAGATCTCATGATGAGGCAAAAACCAAGAACTGAATTAGCACTGAAAGAACAAGAAGAGCCCCCTCTCAGCACGGGTGCTACACACCTTATGACTGCAAGAGGTAGGAGAGGTGCAGGTCAGGACACAGAGAAGTGCCCCCCTGATTGCACTGTGCAAGGGCATTGCTGCTGGTGTGAGAGGGGATGGTTACAGCCCCCCATGTAGCAGACCCTGGGAAGGCATTAAACCAGAACCAATTACATATATTGTATGCACAGACATGGTGAGGTTTGAGGAGCACTACACAGGAGAACTACCTCATCACATTCACCAGTTTGGGGAGCAGAAGAACAGGAACTTCCCAGGAGCCATCAGAGTGTGACTAAGAAGGGACAGTGTGCATAAGCAAAAACATATTTTTACAACCATCCTGTATTTACAATTAAACTTTCCACTGCACATGCATCCAGGCTACCAACACAAAACCTTCATGTTCTACAAACCGAACTTCACCAGCATGTCAGTGGCTTAAAATTCCTCTGTGCAGTCAGCTACATCCTGGCTTGATCACTGTCTACCCTTTTTTTCCAAAGACAGAATTCACTGATACCAATCCTTTCCTCAGATGCCCTTGCTGTCCTCTTGCTCATTACTGAACCAAGTGTCAGATTTTTGTTCCTTTCTCCTCTACAGCCCTGACCCAGCCTGTCTTTTGCTTGTTTGCTATCACACACCATCTCCTGCCTCAGCAGGGTCAGGTTACGTTTCCATGTTGCATGAGCATCAAATCTGAGCTGTCTGATGAGCATCAAAGTGACCAGTGATAAGCCATTCAATTGATCTGCACTTGTGTAGCAAGTCTGACATTGCCAGAATGCCCCAGATTTACTGTTCCTGCACACACCATTTGCGTGAGGCAGGCAGAAGGGCTGAAGCTTTCCAGAAGGATCAGGTTGACAGCATATGTGCAATAGCATTGATCTGCCCTTGTGTCAAAGTGTTTGGGATTTTTTTAATGTCTAGAAGCCTAGAAGAATAGATTATTATAGTGGCATTTTCCCCAGACAGAAATGCAGGTTAAAAAACTACCTGCCCCAATGTAAAGTGTCTGTGATTCTCATTCCCTCTGTCACATTTTCTCCTGTGCCAGATGATCTGCATGAGTATGACAGAACCTTAGATACTGTTATCTGCAGATAACCTTTCTCTTACTGACTGCAGATATCTGTGCTTTGCCACTTCCAGCAGTGTTTTTAGGATATTCTGATTTGATCATGTTCTCTCATGATTATGAGCATTTTGAGCTCCCATTTGAGAACCACTGGACACTGCTCTCAAACTCCTTAGTGGGCTTATTCCAAATACAAATCTTTATTGCATTTATCCTGTACTCCTCACAGATGGATCATTCTGTATGCCACAGGTCCTCTCTGAGTACTAGATCCTGATCCTGGGCAGCAGAGTCGATTTTGCTAACAGGCTTCCCCCCTGGCACAGTGCCCAGTGCTAAGTGCTCTCACCTGAAGCTCTTTTTCAGTTTGTCTCTTGACATCTTGCAGCTGTTTCTGGAGTGACTTTATCTCCTTCTTTCCTTCCTCCTCCCTGAAGAAAAGTGGGAAAATACAATCACTTTACTCTATCAGAAAAGGCAAGAGCTGTTCACCCAGAAACGGAACTTCCTGTCTCCTGATACATTGTGGTAAGATAAACAGAAACTTCTCACCAAAATTACCGACTTGGTCGTTAAATCCTGAAAGAAGAGGTGTACAGACTGAGCAAGGTGGATGGGAATGAAAGGGAGAATGAGACAAAAAAACAGGGAATGCTCTTGTTGAAAGCCTGGAGTGGACTTGAGGATGATGCAATTGCTATAGCAGTGAGGGAAGGTGTCTGTTACTGAGTCACAGTTTCTACATTTCAGGCAGAAATGTCCCTGATTCTGTGCAGAAATGTGCCTGAGCAGCAGAGTGCCAGATTGTGTAAGTGTTATTATATGTATGGAGAATGTGGTTTTTTTCATATTAGACTTAAATTCTTCCAAAAAACACTGTCTCAGGTTCTGAGATCCATGAAGAGATCTGTGTGAAGGCCAAAAGCCAGAGAGGTGTTCATCTGTCTAAAACAAAACAGATGCAGTAATGTTTTAGGTACTATTATCTTATTTTACTTGGAGCACTTATCTAAGCTTTTATGCTCATTTTTTATTTAAATCCAGTAAATACTACAGTTGGCACCTGAGAGTGTATCCTATCCCAACCTTACAATCACACATGCATTTCATTTTCAGAGTCTTTAGCTGGGTGACTTGTGATGAACAAAAGCTCCTGATAAGGAGCCCCAGTCTCACTGCAGGTCCCTTTCAGAGCAGAGTATTCACACAAAACCAAGCAAGTATTTTTTATCTTGAAAGACAGGTCAAGTTCATTCCATGAAGAGAATGTGTAGTAGAACAGACAACAGAGTAGCTAGATATGATTGACAGAATGGAATAAAAAGCATTACGTACTTTATGATTATAATTTTGTCTGCTCCTTTCTACCCTCCAGTACTAGACAGCTATTCCATAACCAGTTGCTACTCTCGTTTTTGCTTTTTGTCCCTTCCATGGATAAACAATAAATCCCTTGGTTTCTGACAGTGGAAGAGTTGGGTTTTGTGCTTGAAATCACACATTCCACTGGAAGCTGGGGATTTGCCCTGGAGGCAGACCCTGAGCCACCAACAGGAGCTGTTCCAGTAGGTTGGACTCATGACAAATCATGACTTAAGATCAGCTTTGCTGTGCACCATGAATGATGGGCCTGAGCTGCTACACAGAGCAAAGTAGCTTTCAAGTGGTCAAATACTTGTCTGATGACTGCAATTCTTTCGGACAGTCTTGGGGTTGAACCAGAATTTTGCATGTTAAAAGATTTCCAAGGCTCTTGTGCTCAGAAATTTGAGGTAAGGAATCAGCAGTTTGAGGTGATGTGATAACAAATCTGTACACTGAAAGATTTGGGACAGAAGAGGATCTACAGTGCAGTGGCTGGTGGATTAGCCTTCAATAAGACAACCTCTCTGTCACCATCTGTGCTAAACCCTTGCTTCTGGTGGGAAAAGGGAGCCAATTTGCATATGGGTCAGAGCAGATTCTCCTGGGCATCAGATAACAGAAAGGCCATATGTTGCTGGCCCTGGTTTGAACAGATTCTCTGCTGCTCTGGCTTTCACTGGGGACAGGAGTTAAAGATCAGGGAGCTCCTACATCACATTATGTTTTAATTGAATTGAGGCAGCATTTGCATTAATGCAGACAGTGGTGTCCACTGTGGTCAAAGCTCAAGCAATTTGTAGTTCAGATCAGTATCAGAACCATGCACTATTTCTTTCTGAAGGGAAAAGAATTGTAGCTTGTAAAGCAAACAGAATAATGCAAGTTGAAAAAGCAGAATTCCTTCCGTATTTTGGTTTTGTTGGGTTTTTTTCCTTTTCAGCATGTACTGAGTGTGAATGGGTTTGGCTTTCAGCTGTCAAGCAGAGAAGAACTGAACACAACACTGACCTTATGAGGATGTCATAGAATTTGTTCTTTTTTTCCCTCTCTCTCTCATTAGCTTCTGTTAGGCTACTGAATATTCCTGATTCCTGCATTTCTTTCATAGTGACAGTAATCACATCACTTGCATACTGCCTGCCAGGAACAAAAGGAACACAACAGTAGGTTACAGGTGTTGGTACTACAGTGTCTGGCACCTTCATCTGTTACTGTTTGTAGCTAAAAGGACAGGAAATAAAAGATCCCTTTTCTGTTCTTACATCCCATCAAATGCAGGAGTGCTTCTCCCATGTTACCTGCTTCTTGTACATCTGGAGAACTCTGTATTAGAGTTGGGTGAAGTTTATTATTAAACAATGCTGCCCTGCATGATACTCTGGGAAATAGCAAAGAGGCACAAGCATACCATGCTGTGCCAGACTGTGCTGCCACTAGGAAGGAGGTTGCTGGCCTGCAGTAGTGCTGACAGATAGGTGGATCTTAGAAAATGAGACCTGGAGATGCAAATAAGTGTGTCTGGGGGGGATATCTGGATGCCAAAATACCCCAGTATAGCCCTAAGACGATCTTAGCAAATATGTGGGCTTTTCCAGTTTATTGAATGTCATGGTGTATATGGCATTTATGTTTTGGTTGCATTTTCCTCATTTGTGTTAGGATCTTTAAACAAGGATGCAGAAAAATGCATATTAGGCACTGAGTTCCCCAGTCTGTCTTCTAATTCAAATGCTGCTGGTATTTCTGCAGATCAAGGCACTGGTTAGGTGCAGAAATAAAGTTGGTTTTAAAAAAGAAAGAAAATCTTTAGTCTTAATATACATTATCTGGTCTATAAAAGAGAATGTCTGTAACTGCCACAGAAGCTCTGTGTGCCTTGCAGAATGAATGAGTTCAAGAGAAGGCTCAGATCCCACTTTGCCTTTGGGATCTGCTAAGGGAAACTCACTCCAGGTACCAGAACATCAGCACTGATTCATACTTGGCATTAATTCCACACAAGCAACTGTTACCGACTGGGTCATGTTTTGCAGCTCCATTCAGCATAAATTCCTGGTCACTATGTGGCATCCAGAGCCAAGCAATGGCCAGAACCAAATGGCCTATGAAGGCAGATCCCACTATTACCCTTAGAAGAACTTTTGGACCAAAACTGAGGTACTCCAGCAGTGGGAGAGTGGGGAGCTTGCATTTTTGCTTTCAAGAGATAGACTGAGAACTTTACACCTGAGCATCCTCCACAGGTGCTTCACTCACCTGTCAGCCTGAATTTTTCTGAGCTTCTCTGCAGACAGAGTGCTGTGTTTCCTGTCCCTTTTGGGAGGATGATGGGTGTTTTTCCGATCTTCAGTTTTCCCCATCTGCTGTTTGTGTTCAGTGTTTTTCAGGGCCATGGAGGTAGCTGTTTCCCCACTGTCTTGACTTGCTGACACAAGCTCTGGGTCATTAATGTCCAGCTCCCTCTGGGTCTCTATAATTTCTTTAATTTCCTGGATGCCAGTCTGAAAGGGAGTAAGAGACCTGCTTGCACACTGAGCAGTAGAAATAAACCCTCTGCAACATTACGTGAGAGGAAGAAAAATGAGTAATAAAACTAGAATGAAGCTTTACTGAGAGCTGTTGATAGTGCAAATTACAGTCTGCAAAGGGTGGAAGAGCAGAAACATTTATGTTGGACAGCTGTGAGCACACAGTATTGCTCTTGATGTTTATGGACTCAAAAGTCCTAAAGTGACAGGACTAGAAAAGGCCTCAAAAGGTGAAATCACCTGCTCCAAGAGATGACAGTACAGACTGTATTGTTCCTGACATGTCCTTAATGACCTCCAGCAGTGGAGACTACACACCCTCCTGTCAGTGCCAGCACCTCAACAATCCTTACCATAAAGAAGCTTTTTCTCCTCAGCAGCAGTTGAGCCCTTGGCTTGTTGTCCTGGTCTCCATAGGCACAGAGAACAAATAATTCCCTCCTTTTTGCAGCAGCAGCTTTTATGCACTGGAAGACTGCTAGCCTGTTTCCCCTTGCCTTCTCTCCATCTTAGACATTTCCCACTGCCTGTCACCACCACCTTTCCCTACAATATTATTGTTATAACTAGAGCTGTGTGGGAATAAAGTGACAGACATCACCTATCTGCTTAGCAGGTTTTTTGAGAGTGACAGCAGAGGAAGCATAACACAAATTTAGAGATGAAACTCAAAATATTGGCAGCTCTTTCTGCATGGAAAGGTATCTCGTGGCTGTGTACAATTTTATTAATAAAAGTGCCAAAAAAAGCAAAAAAAAATATATAAAATAAGCTAAGCTCTTGTTTCCAGAAATTTCTCTGCTCTATGTGCTGTGGGTGAGAATGCAGGTGTATATGCTGGAACATTAAAAGAGAAGATTCCTGCCTTTCCCTGTGGCTGAACACTTCAGAGCAGCACTGCTGACACCAGCTAACAAAGTCACTGCCAACCCCATCCTAAGTCCACAGCTGCCTCCTCCCCACCCTCGCTGCTAAGGGAAGTGGATAAAGAGCTCACTGTGATGAAACATTTTCCAGCAAAAAAGAGGGGAAAAAAACTAAGGTTATTTTTAGCAGCACCAGCTCTCAGTCCAAATTCTTCCACAACCACACACACACACACATTTGTGCCAACAGAGTGCAGAGAGGGCAGAGTAAAAACAAGTGGTCAGGGCAGCAGCTGTGGATGCCAACAGTACTTCCAAAAAGTTACTTGTCACGTGAGGCTCCATTAGTGGGCTGTGAGGGTACTGCAAGGGGCTGCTTCACTCTGAGTGCCCTGGACAACTCTGGATGGGATGGATCAGCCTCTGGCAGTGCCTGACTCATCACTGACTACAGAAGGAGGCTAAGTGACTACATGCTTAATTTTTGGACGGTTAAATTTACCTTAAATGAATCATATGCAAAGTATACACAGACCAATGAAAATTGCATAGTTAATTAGCAAAAAAGTTTAAATAGCTGGCTGGTGATGGCTGTACTTCAGAAAGAACTCATTTTGGCAAGCAAACTGCTTTAATATCATGTAGATTTTATGAATGTTCTGACATGCTTTCTAATGTCTGGGAAAGTTCAAGACAGGCAATAACTGGACTGTCTGTAAACAGTAGGGAATTACACACCGATAATTAACAAATAACTGTGTAAGAAGTTTGTAAACTACATGTGTTACTGACTGTGTATTCTTCTAACAGAATTCTGTCTCTTGCCCAAAATTCAGTAAATAGAAAGCCTGCCTCCCTCTGGGGGATACCCTGTGTGAAACAATGTACAAGAACATCTGATTGGGAAAATCAGTGAGGTGCTGGCCAACACTGCGATTAATCCTCTCAAAAATGTCATCAGTTGAAATTTAGATGTCAGTCTTTAAAAATGCCATTGATTTGTTTGACTGACAGAGCTCCAGGGTGCTTTGCAAATACAGGTCTACAAATACAGTGAAAACAGCCAAGTGGAAACTGAGAAGTGGGGAGGAATAGCAAATTACAGAGCATCCAAGTTAACAAGTCGCTTCCCTAAGCCATTTTCCTGTTTCTAAATTGTTCCCTTATCAACTTGTTTTGGCATCTTTAAGAACACAAGTAAGGTTTATCATCTGTGAGAAAGTTGTTTTCTAAGCAGTTACTCGGTAAAAAGAACTATCTGTAATTGAAAAGTGCAGCTGTTTTCTCTATAATTTAAGTGTACCTTCAGTAAGTCTATCAGCCTGTGTCTGAAGGACAGCTCCTGCTGTCCCAGAAATACGCTGTTTCCCTGTGTTTTGCTGCTGGCACGTAAGAGGTTTCCCAGCTCAGAGAGGGAGAACCACCCTCTGGGAGCAGATGAGACCGGCTCATAGGAATCTTTAAGGGGAGGAGTGCCCTCTATGGCACACTCTGAGCATCGTTCCCGCCCTGAAATTCACTGTAACTCCAGCTGCAGCTGCTTTGCTTTGCTTTGGGTTTTTGAAAAGGTAATATGGGAAGGAAACATGAAGAAAACGTGTTTATTTACCTTCCTCTGGCATTCTTAAGTGGTACATTAGACAGAGTGAACAGCATTATATGTGAAAACTCAGATCCCGGTTTTTATTTCCATCTCAATCTCACACTTCTTTCTTTAGTTCATCTTTAAAAAGTTTCAAACCTGCTAAAACTGGAAACAACCTGTTATGCCACTTAAAATATAAGATCACAGAACCCAGAACCGTTTACCCCTCATGATGGTCCCATCCTGTTTCCTTTGTCTAACAGCCACCAAAAACATCACAACACCTTCCTCCACGGCAACAAACCTCTGCCTGAGCATTAGGCCTTCTTCTCTCTTCATATCTCTGCACAAACTCTCTTAGTTACAATGCCTATTAGAAATCAACTAATAATTAGTGATCACTGAAAAATACAGTTACTAATATATTTTGAAGTGCATCTTAATGTATTGTCTGTGGAAACAAAAGGAACTTTATCATGGACTTAAAGAGGAACAGAATTACCCTGGGTTTGAGTGATCCTGCAGTATAAATGTTAAAATTAGTCATCTATTAACCTTTATTGTGTTTCTTCACACAGGGGTCATGAAGCATTTACAGAAAAAATACTTGTTTTTTCAAAAAATGCTGGTAAAAGACACAGAACCAATACAAGGAAAAGAAAGTAAGATTTATATTTGTTTAAGCAGGGGGGATATAGGCACATACATGGCTGAGGTCTGTCTTGTCCTCTTGTGAAACTGGCATGATATATCCAAGAATTGTGAGTTGATCGACACAGTTCTCCAGTACAGCAGTGAACAGCAGAGCTTCCAGAGGAGTGACTTTTTCCATTTGTTTAGTCTCTGTTGTCTTGCTAGGAGGAACAAAGATAAAAGATACCAATCAGAAGAGTGCTATGATGTTAGTAACAATAGTTTAAACTAAAGGTAGGCCCGAAATAGCTTTATTTGCAGCCTTGCATATACTTCCCTGGATTTGTTTATAGCCTTCCATACACTGTTTATAAGAGGAGCCTATTCTGCTAATGGCTGCATTCAGGGACAGTGGGAATGTTTAGCTTTCACCAAACAAAGAGGTCCTGGTCCCTCCTACAGCAGATCTGGGTGGACAGGCTGGAGAGGGAGGGGATATGGAGGGCACAGACTGGGTGAGGTGCCTCATCATTCACTTCAAGGGGGAGCAGTGTTTCATAGTGGATCTTGGGAAACAACAAAATGAAGGTGCCTTTTTAAAAGGAAAAAAGTTATTTGGTGTCATAAAATCTCAGATGCCCTAATCCTCTCATTGTTACTGTCACCACCTTAAGATGCTGAAAGTCAAACAAGAACCAATACCTGGACTCAGTAACTAACATTCTGTGTTATTTTACTTTAAATTGCATTTCAGACTTGACACTGGTGTGGTGTACACTTAAGCACCCCTTTGCCTTGCTTGCAGATGGAATATTGTGAAAGTACATGAGGGAAAGGTGGAAATTCACTGTTAATCAGAAAATCTCTAAGAAAACATCTGCACAGCAGTGGAGAAATTCTCTGAGAATTATAATGCTTTAATAATCCACTGGACAATCCCTCCAAATCCTGTGTGTACAAACCAGGTATTTCTTGTACAACACATATCACAACTGGAGGCTGTGATGGCTGAGATCCTGAGTGGTTTATTTGATATCTGTTAGTACAGAAAAGGTGAAACAAAAATAACTTAGATTTTACTTATTTGTTTCCCAATGTCCCTCTTTTGCAGTAAGTTGTTTAATGCAACATGTTGAGATGTGCTGTCCTTTGTAACAGGACACAGCTCTCCTTGTGGATAAGATTACAGCTGGAAAGTGTGTGAGGGGCACTGGCTGGGATTGCTCTCTGTAAATACAGAGGAAGAACAAACACCAGGGAGAGACAGAGGTATTTAAGTTAAAGGATAATATTGGTCCAGGGTCAAAGGAGTGTAATTTCTCCTAAGCCAGGCAATTATGATAAGGTTCCTAACTTCTGCATGGATGAAGATATGCAACAGCCTTTCAGACAAGGTAATGGTAGAGGAACCCTGATTTATTTCAAGAAGCTGCTTAAATCATGGCAGGAAAAGATAACATCCAAGCAGGGATTCTGAACATTGTGTTCACTATCCTCCTTATGCTGTTTATACCCACTTACCTAATTAATTCCACTCTGCAGGGCTTTTGATGGTCACCTATGACAAAGAAGGAACTGATTTCATCCTTTTGCTTCTGAGATTTTTTTCCCTCTCCTTTATCCTATCTAAAAAAAAAACCTAACACTTTGAGATGATAATAGCATTAACAAAAAAGTAGCAAATAATCTGTGTATTAAGCTAAACCCATCACTTTATTTTCAACCTTGGAATCAATGATAGAAGTGGAGATGCAGAAATTAAGTATTTTTACATCAAGAAGACCAGACAATGTCTTTTTCCAGCCCACAGGCACTAATAAAATATCTTTAAATGTTTTACTCATTTTATCAGTTTCAGAAATCTAAGATTCATACTTTGAGTCTAAACAACATGAGAATAATCTATTACATGTGCAATCCTAATGCTAAAAACACGGTGAAAAAAAAATGTGTTGGGAGACAGCCACGACAGATTATGGCAGCATTTTTGAAAGAAAAGATAGCACTTGCAGCTCTCATAGGAAAAAGTGACTTATTTGGAAGCAAAGGAGGATGCAACAGCTATTCCTCTTTCCCATCAGCAGCTTCTGCCCAGAAGAGAATTAACTGAGGGTATCAATGTGTGTTAAGCAGCTGGAATGTTTCTCTGAAGCCTGCTCTTTGCTCCTCCTGTATCCTTATACCCCTGTCCTCACTCAGGTGATCCACGTGCCAAGCCAGCAGGCTCTGGGATTATGTTGAATTGGAAGTGAGAAGGAAACTGCTGTCTGGGGCATTAGGAAATGCTACAAACAGGAGCTGCTTGCTCTGGATTTTTGTGTCAATGCAGTGCCCACAGACCCTCCTGATGCAGCCACTGGCACTGCCCTTCATTGCTGTGTTTGCTGAACTCCCTCACTAAACTCTATTAATAATAATTAAAAATAATAATAATAAAAAAAAAGAGGTATGTGAAAGATTCAGCTTCCCCCAGGAGTTTTGGATGACATTCTTTCCCTGCTGATAAAAAGGGAAAGGAAAACAAATCAAGAAATAATTTTTAAAACAACTGTATAAAAGGTTTGGCCTCCTGTCCCTTTGGGGATTGCAACTCCCTCTGCTGTGTGAGAGTCCTGGATATACATTTCTCCCATCCTGCTGCCTCTTAAATGAAAATGGCTTCAAAGGCAGCATTTTGTGCAGCATTCCTTTTGAAGAGATTCTGATGAGTTCCAGTGAGAAGATGCATAGCTGGGAATGTCACATCTCCTTTTGCTCTTTTTGGCAAGTGATTGGCCAAGAGATGTGCTGAATATCCACTGTGGCAGCGACAGGGCCAGAAATCACAAATAGACTTGTTTTTACAAAAAAAAAAAAATCTCTTAGAAAGCAAAATAGCTGTGGCCTTACAAAACTCTGCCTCCAGAAGAGTGGAGGTGCTCATTTNGGGGGTGCTAATTAAAAAAAAAAAAAAAAAAGAAGGGGAAGTGGAGGGCAAGGGGGAAGAGGAGGGAAGGGAAGGGGAAAGGAAAAGGAGAGGGAAAGGGAAAAGGAAACCTTGAAAAGCTGAAGTAATCTTGGCTTCATCCTGACTGTGGAGGAAGATTTCCTCAGAGCTGCTGTGCTCTGGGGCTGCACCAGTGAGAACCCAGGAATGAAAGATGTGCTGCTTTCAGCTGTATGTCCGAAATGGGACTAAAACTATATGGGTCAGACAAATCAGAGATTTAGGGAGCATTTATTGGCTGTGGCATCTCTACTGCTGGAAAACAGAGCGTTTTGACAGTCACTTTATTCTCCTCAAAGCAGGGACTATGTCCTTTCTTTGCATAGAGGCTCCATGCTCATATTTCATACTGTGAACTGAGTAGAGCACTCAGTGTTGCTTTGCTTTCTGCCTCTTTCTTAAAGTTGAAGTCAACAGATAATTTGGAAAACTCATTATATTCCATCACTTCTCTGCTCCTACTTCCTAACAGTTTAATCTCTCTAAGAAAAAGCTCTGCATATACCTGCCTACAAGGCATGGAGAGCTTCTACACTGGCCCAGCAAAGTACAGGGAGATTTAACTCTGCTCCTGGACCAGGATTTAGTTCCTCAGTCCAGTTCCTCAGGTTAGCTAATCCCTCAGGTTCGAGCTCTCCAAGCCCAGCTGGTGACAAAATGACAGTATATTTTGCTCAAGATCCATTTTTTCATAAAAGCACCCTGGGCACCCATTCAAAAGCAGTTACACTCGGGAACAAAGTTACAGTGACAGCCCGGCCAGCCAGGGCACATCTGCTACTGGAACAAGTTCCTCAATCGCTTACAGCGCCCTGGAAACGCAAGTGGATGTCTGGCAATGTCACACGGGGAAGTGAGAGGAACCGGGAGCGAATGACCGCGCTGTGGGGAAATGGGTGAGTCCGCACTTCCAGCTGTTCTTACTTAGGAGGCACAGGAATGTGAGACTCCATCACAGGGATTTGAGTGTAGAAACATGTTTTCTGTCACCGAGGCGATATCGGGAGTAAGATGAATATGAGATGATTCACTGATTCAAGGTGCGAACAGAGGAGGGCGGGCAGGGCCCGGAGCCCCCCCCGAACACCAAGCGCTGCCCTTCCCCTCCGCGGGCTCCTGGGCTCCTTCCACCGCCGCGGCCGGTTCCCCTCACCCGGCCCGGCCCGGCCTGGGCTCCCTCACCTTCCCCCCGGGATTTCCCCCTCTTTCCCCGATCCCGGTCCCGATCCCGGTCCCGATCCCGGCCCTCCCTCCGCCCTCACCGGGACGCGCCGCCCGTCTCCATGGCAACCACCGCGCTCGGGGGCCTCGCGGGGCTGCCCACGCGGCCGCCTG
>VXBX01002024.1:412540-430973 GCA_013400415.1 Scytalopus superciliaris
TGCGGGCCGGGCCCTGGGCCCGAGCGGGGCGGGGCGGCCGCGCTGAGGGGGAGCGGAGGGGCCCGGCGCGCTGGGTGGGCCCCGGGTGTGTGCTCGGAGGTGCCGCGCCGGTGCTGATGGCTGTATGTGGTTTGCAGGCCTGCCGGGACCGGGTCTGCGGGAGGACGCCATGACCGGGAGGTGAGTGGGGGCTCCGGGCTCGCTGCGGCGGCGGCGCCCTCAGACTCGGCATCCATGGGCGTGGGGGGTCTGTTCCACAGCGGGCTGCGGTCTCTGTTCCGGGGGCTGCTCTCCTTCTCCGGGATATCTCCTCTGCCCACACACGTGTGTCCCCATTACGAAGGTTCCGTGACAAGCTGTTGGCAGCTGCTGTAACGATGTGTCACGCTTTTCTTGTCAGTAAATGCGGGGTAGTGATGCTTCCTTAGTGCAAGGCCTGTGAATCTCCATGTGACATACTGGCTCCCTGAGTAGGGGAGTTACTGTGCCATGGAGGCTTTTATTGATCCAGGGATTGAGTTTGTAAACGGGGTGGGGGGGATTGACTGAATACTCTGTTGCTCCTCCCTGGAAGTGCTCAAGGCCAGCTTGGATGGGGGGGAAACCTGATCCAGTGGAAGGTCTTTGGAACTGGGTGGTCTGTAATGTCCCTTCCAGCCCAATCCATTGGATGATTCTCTGAATCACAGCTTTGTCTTGATATTTATCCGTGGAGTTTTGTCTCCTGTTATGCACATGTGGCAGGTAGGAATGGATGTCTCAGCCTGATCCTGCTATACCCTGGGACAGATGTGCTGTGTACACGGTGTGTGGAACTGCCTTAGAATGGCTTTTCCTGAGTAATGCAGGCAGGACTTTGTCCTCTAGAATTGCTGAGGAGTTTGTGTAGTGTCTGTGTCCAGTGGATGTGGAGTTGTTGCTGTGGCTGCCTCCACAGGCTGCAGTTAATTCTTTTGAGGCTACAAATCAGGAGCAGTTCATGCTTTCTATAGGAGTTCCTCAGAGTGTTTGTTAGACATTTGGAAGCATTATCTACTAATGCTGAAGCATTTCAGTATAAAGCCTGTAGTGTGGTGCCAGAAGTTTATGGCAAGCAGAAAGTTCTCATAAATGCTTTGTGACCCGGGTACTTGGGTTTCCTCTGTTGGCTGAATGTAAGAATTTGCAGTGACATGTAAAGGTGGGGCTTTTCCTCTGCTAAATTTCTACTGGTGTGGAATTCGTTTCTGCTGAAACAGCACGTGATTTGTTTTTTACTTTTGTTACCTTGAATTGTAACTTGCAAACGCTTTCCTTGTGTTCAGGCTGTGGTGCAAGGCCATTTTTGCTGGCTACAAACGTGGCCTCCGAAACCAGCGGGAGCACACGGCCCTTCTGAAGATTGAAGGTGTTTATGCCCGCCAGGAGACAGACTTTTACCTGGGCAAGAGGTGTGCCTATGTATACAAAGCTAAAAAGTAAGTAATTTTGTATTCTTATGTTGAATTAGCCAAGTCCTGTATCAGCCTTTGCACATGGCAGGATGTGACCAGTCAGTTCGTAGAGCTGTTGTTAGAACAAAAATTACCTGTGCTTGATTTATCAGTAGAATGTCCATGGAGTGCTCTGTAGACCAGTTTTGTGGCTTGGTTTTGTCTTAAAAGTCCTTGGTTATTTTTGCTTTAGTTGTCTGATGTGTTTTAATTCAGATAACGATGTGTGAAATAATAATTTGCTTCATAAATTGGATGAGAAACAAGTTTTACCTGAGACTGGCGAAAACTGAAGGTGGGTTGATACAGTAAGTGGAGATGAGGTGAATTTGTGTTGAGTCTCATGAGCTGCTGAGTTACTTGAACAGTAGAATGATTTTGTGAAGCCTGGAGGGGTTTGTAGCCTGGCTCTTGTGCAGCCATGTCAGGGCACTGTCTGTCACTTCTACTCTGGTGCCATTGGCAGAGGCCTTGAGAACAGCTACTTACTACCTTCCACTACCTTTTTTTTTTCCTTGAGTGTAATTGTTAGAGTTCAGAATTGCCTTGAATAAAATTGATCAGACTGTTGACTTGATCACCATAATTTCCAACATGGTACATGGTTTTTCATCTAAAGCACTTCTTGCCATCTATCCCAGTGCCTTATTCTTCTGCCTTTGGTGTATCTGGACATTTTATAAATCAGGTGTTGTCTTTTCTTTGGAGTTGAAATTTCTTGGTCTAGTCATGTTAGCAGCAGTGCTTTCCAAATTCTTGAGCCTTGTAACTTGTTAAAGAGTTCTCCAGTGGAGCTTGTGACAAATTACAAACTGTAATATTTACCTGTTTGAAAAGTACAATAAAAATCCCAGGCCTGGCAAATTTCACAGGTAAATGGAAGTTGGTGTAGTTACAGAAGGCCGTGGAATAAAGTTACTGAGGTGCCTTGAAGAGGCCACATTGTCACTGGTGTGACAGCAGAGCTGTGAGTGCCATGCTAAGGTGTTCCTTCCCTCTCTTCCCCCAGTAACACCGTAACCCCCGGGGGGAAGCCCAACAGGACACGAGTGATCTGGGGGAAGGTGACCCGCGCCCATGGGAACAGTGGCATGGTTCGTGCCAAGTTCCGCTCCAACCTTCCTGCCAAGGCCATTGGACACAGAATCAGGGTGGTAAGTGGATTTATTTTGGCAACAAAATACTTCTTAGCAGTTTTTGGGATGCCTTTTTATTCCACATAGCATGAGGGAACACTTGAGCTGTGGTTTTGTTCTGTTGGTGTTGTGTTCAACACAGCTCAGTGATCGTGTTCCTTTTGAAGCCAGGAGAGGCTTATTCCCAGCTTCTTGTGCTCACAGGATTTGTCTCGTTGCTCGGGCTCTGTGTGCTTCCTCAGGTTGTCTGGAAAGGCTCTTCAAGTTCCAGGACTCAGCTCCCTTATAAAGCTACCTTGATGTCTCTTCCTCAGATCTTTTCCATGTATTTTTGCACCTTTCTACTCCAGTTCCTACCTGTTAGATTTTCCTCCTACCTCCCAAATGTTTTAAGTGAGGTGCATGCTGTCCTAACATGTCCCCATGTACCTGCTCCAGAGTTGGTGTCTTATCCATGGAGCTTCACTGAGACTGCACCTTTTGGTCCCTCACCCACAGTTGTGATGCAGTATTTTCCTACTGATGTTCCTGCTTTCCTACTGAGTACAGAGGGGTGCAGTCCTTCCTTTCTGTCTTTCTCCTGTGCCTTAGAAAAAGTACAGTAGGAGCAGCACAGTTAAATTCTGAATCCAGAGCCATGGGAGCTCTTGCTATCAGCAGGCAGGAGGGCTGGAAAAGTGCTAGTGCAAGGCATTGAACCAACTCTTGGGCTTTTCCATTGTCACACCTCTTCTCTGTAATCTGGGGGGTTGCTTTTATAACAGTTGAAGAAATTGATGGTCTAAATTGTAAACTGCAAAACTTGTGTAAAAACAAAATGTCTAACATGATTCTATCTGGTTTTGTTTTACAGATGCTGTATCCATCTAGGATCTAAATTTTTATTGAAAATAAAATGGAGAATCTGTTTAACTTTTGTTCATTTCTGGTTTTTATCCCCTGCACCAATTTTGAGGGACTTTGTTCTTTCTCAGTAGAGTATCAGAGTTGACAGCACAGGGATGGAGTTGGGACACCAAACTGCACAGTGGAACAGGGATTGGACCTGTTCCCAGTGAGGCCTTTGTAGAGCAGGCTGCACTCTGAGGATAAATAACTGCACCCTCTGTGGTTTCATGGAATCAACATCACACGTGTTTAGCTCATGCAGGGCTAAACAAATGTTTGCAACCTCATAAACTGCACACAACTGTTGTGTAGAACATGAGAAGGATTCCCTTGCTGACCTAGTAGAGGGAAGCTTCTTGCACATGGTGCTGACCGTTGGTGAGACAAAACTGTGTGATTGTGACATCCTACCCTTAAGGGTCAGATGTCACAGTAGTGGGACACTAAATCATAGCAGGTGCAAGTTCTGTCTCACATCTAAAAGTAGTAGTTCCAGTAGAATCCCAAATAATGAGCCTGTATGTACCTGGGCAGCACATGTGCCTGTAGTGTCTGCCCTGTGGAATTTAAACAGGTTTTCATTACACAGCTCTAGTGCTGAGTGTTAACACTGGCTGGTTTCCTTGCCAGCCTTATGCCACCGTCTCACGGTGAGGATCTTCACGTCACTTTGACAGTTCTCTAAGGTTTGTTGAACAAGAAACTGGTGAAAAATGAGTGAAGTGCAAGGCTCAGAATTTCTTAGTACATCCCCCAAAATTAGTGGGTAGTTTTAAGGGAGGTTTGAGGCAGCTGCAGGTTGTCACGGTTGCTGCTGATGTCATAGTCCCAAAATGACCTGTGGGTCCCCTGGAAGGGCAGTTCCCTGCATTCTGTGTAGTTCCATCATTTTCAATGCATCCCTAGTCAGTCAGGCAGGTGAGTTGTCAGCTCAACCCTCCCTCAGGCTCACTCCAGTGCAGTCCCTCCTTCCCAGTGATGTGAGCTTCCTTCTCCCTGCCTGGCCCTGCTGCCAGTATGTGTCAGGGAGGCCTCTGAGCTGTTGGCTTTGTGTCTCCTGCAGTGGGCTGGTATTTCACAGCTAATCCTCTTCCTTCTGAAGGAGGTGGAGTAGTTGTACATGCAGAGTACATTGTTGGGTAAATCAAAACTATTTTGAACGGGACCTGGCTGCTCAGCTCTGGTATAGAAGTGATTTTGCTGGACTTGCTTCAAGATCCAATCGTGCCACTGCTGTCCCTGGCAGCAGGAGGGCCATTGCTGTGGAAAGCTGCATTTTTTAAATGTGAAAAAACTGCAGCTTAGGGGATATTGGGTCAAGTCAAGTAGGGCTTTAAATCTTACACAACTACCAATATTATATGCATAGGATTCAAAGAAAGATGGCTGGACTTTCCAGCTTTAGGCATGATAGAGGAAGGAGGAGGAAATGTGAGCAAACTTGACTGTAACAACAGGTTCGGAGCCCTGTGGTCACCACCACATAGCTGGATTTTGCTCATGAGAAGGTAGTAAGACCTCTTGAATTTGATGTAAGATGGCCAAAAATACATAATGATCCCTTTTCTCAGTCCTGTCATCTTTCTCTACTGTACCAGTCGAGAGACAAAGCCTGTTTCTGAAAATGCACCATCAAACAGTCCATGGCTGAAACATTTTAATCTGTGTGTCAAAACTTTTTCATGTTGATTCGGTCCCATCTAACCCAGCGTTTGCTGTTCAGAGCAGCAAGTGTTGCCTGTTTTGAGGCCTGTGCCTTGCAATTGCCTTTGCTACAGCAACCCCTTCCATTCCTTTCCCCAGCAGCACAGTAAACTGACGTGTGGGAGGACGCTATGGCATCAAAGGAGCCTGCCTCTTTTGTGGACCGAACCACCTGGGAGCTCCTCAGCCTGCTGGACATGCTGGGAAAGGGAAACGGCCGGGTGGGCATGATGGAGGTGGACGATGCCGAATCAAGAGCCCCCTCATTGCTGGTGGACTTTACCCGGGACCTGTGTGGCACAGGTGACATCAAACATAAGCCACAGCAGGCAGGGAGCGAAGGAAAGGAAGAGGAGGACATGGTTCAGCCACATCTGATTTTTATGCTGTGGCAAGCCAGTGTGTTGAAGAGGCTCATGCAGTGGGATCACTTGGATGAGGCCATCCGGGATGTGAGGAACCTCCTCCCCTGCCTGCCAGACGTGCTGGTGCTTGTGATGATCTGTCCAGACCCCCAGGAGCAACTGGACCAGGCAGTGAGAGCACTGAGGAGAATGCAGTGTGTGCTGGATGGGGCCTTGCAACTGACTGTGGAGACGGCGATCTACAACCCAGGCCAGCCTGGAAGTGTCCTGGAGGCAAAGAGAGCTGCCTGTAGAGCACTGAGAGAAGCCTTGAACTGCCATGAAGGTAACTGGTGACATAGCTAAACATAGGGCTGAGAGACACATGGGATTTTTGGAAACAAAAACAGGCTCAGGGTGGAGCAGGGAGAAGTCTAAGGGGCAGTGTAGACCGAAGTGATACTTGGTGGCTGGATTCAGAGGGAAGATATGCTGGACCTTGCAGGAAATGTGAGCTGGAAATAAGAATGAAAGTTTAAGCAGTGGGATGGGGACAGACAGTGTGTCTGAGCCAACTATGTCCTCTTCAAAGTCAGATAGTAGTGGCTCTTGCTTGCCCCCAGACACACGTGGCTACGGAAATGCTGCTCAGTGTGATGGTAACAGCTCCATGGTCTCACTGACCCTGCATTCCTCATTGGAGGGATGTGCCAACATTTCTGGGTGAGCCACAGGCCAAAGCTTGCAATAGGGTGATGCTGACTGTGCTGTCATTTGTGTTTCCTCCCTAGAAGTCGACTCCCAGGAGCCATTTATTATTTCGCTCCCGGAGCTCAGATACTGCCGCGTTCTGCCTGAACGTAGGCAAGACAAGGTATCAAAGACAGATGGAGAATGAATTCCTTTGGGCAGCAGAACCTGCCAGGTTGGTTTTTAGCACTGTTCACCTGGATGTCCCTTTGCAGAACACTTTCCTCCTGGTGCCCTGCTTGTCTGCTCCGGCCTTCTGAATGGTTATGATTGAATGTGTGGCTGCTGCCAGAAGGGGACACTGCGCCCTCAGCATCACACTGTCTGTGCCACAAACCTCAGAGTTCTTTGCTGCTGAATAATCTACCCCAGGAAAATTCTATCAAAAATTTGCTTTGCATGAAATGCCTTGCTCGATTATCAAAATATCTCTGAGAAATCTGTCCCTAAGAAACCAGCCACCAGCAGAGAGGGAATCTGAGCAGGCCAGAGGCCTCTCGATTTAGACTGTCCCAAAACTGAGAGAGTGAAAGAAAATCAGAGCTAAGACTAAGACCATGTTTTCCCAGGAAACCCTGGATGCAGGGGTCTTTGGTATGTAGTTCCCATCAACACAAAGCTCCTGAAATTCCCCAGGGTTCTTTGTAGCAGAGAGCTGTCCTTACATACAAGTGGATACCGGTAGACAGCCAGCAGGTTGAATTATTTGGAGGCGTTATTTTGGGAGAGGAACTGTGGGAGCAGTAGATTATTTTTAAATCCAATTACCCACATAATAGCTGAACTAATTTCTCATCCTTTCTGGGCATGGCAAAGCACTATGGGTAGCTGCATGTTTTTGTGTTGGGAGTTTATATGTATTTCTTTTCTGTTTGCTTTTTATTTTACAGATCTTTTGCTGTCCTAAGGTCTTCATTATCATGCAAAGAAGGATTAAAAACCTGATATTTATCTCATTTCCCTGTATGTCTGTGTGTATCTATGAACTTTAAAGCTTATATCTATGAAACTTCAGCTGAAGCTTCAGGTTTGTGCAGTATGGTACAGAAGGGGTGGGATTTGGGGGTGGTACAGAGCCTCTGAACCAACATTTCTCAGGGAAAGGATCCTCCATGTTGTCTTTTAAATATGGACTCTTTCCATATCCTTAAGTGCAGCGTGGCTTTACAAAGGTGCAGGTGTTTGGGTGGGGCTGGTGTTTGGCAACCTTTTGGATGAGGTGATGCAATTGCTCTGTTATGGAAGAGACTGTCCACAAGTATTTGGGCATCTGAAGGTGAATTCTGCCTTTCATTAGGGAGGACACTGAGTTTTGTTTTATGGATCAAGTTAATGCAGAAATAGTTCCCTTGAGTCAATGCAAGACGTGTACGGTTCAGGCTGTTTGTGAGTGTAGAAAGTCTGGCATTAAGAGACTCCTGATCAGCACATTAGGACATTCTTAAAGCAAGTAGCCACAATGAGGTCCTGTGTTTCTATTATTTCCTGAAACACACAGATAACCACCAAAATCCAGGCATAGTCCATGCAGCTCTCAAGTTTCTCCTTTGGCAGCATGTTTGTGCTGTGTCCAGCACGATGTGTGGCACTGCCAAGAACTGCTGGTGAAAGGGGAAAGAAACTTTGAGGCATGTGGCTGAAATCCTGGCCAGAGCCTGGGAGCACAGGAATGCCCTGTAAGGGCAAGTGATGTGTGGCTGGGATGAGGAGGAGAAGAGGCAGAGTACCATGGATGCTCTGAAGCTGCACCTTTGCTTCATTCTCCACCAAAACTTGGAGAAGAGAGGCAGGGAAATCCTTGAGGTTGCTCATTAGGAAGCCAGTCTGTGTCCCAGGCAGGGGCCAGCCAGGAACTTCCCAACTTTATTTGCTTATGGTGTGTAACCTCCACTGAGTAGAGCTCAGAGGGTTGTGATAACTTGGACAGATCCCAGCCAGGGCTGAGTTGGTACAGACTGCCATGGGACCAAAACTGGGGCTGCCCCAGCTGTCCCTGAAGGTCTGGGGTGAGGGGACCTGGGTCAGAACAAAGTGACCATCCGGTTTGGATTGAGTTGTGACTGAACTTGTCACAGAAAGGGTTCGTGTCTGGTTTGATACAAAGTTCAAGCTCCAGTGAGTGAAAAGTAGGGAGGTGTTTGGGTTCAGGGGCCAGAAGGATTAAGGGGAGTTTTGGGGAAGGTCAGTGGAGAAGAGGGGAAGAGCCATGGATGAGTGAACAGCAGACACACTAGAAGGGAATCAGTGGGACTGGGATGTTGAGGGCAAGGGGATGGGTTGGAGTATTTTCTTCTCTCACAATTACCTCCTCTGCTACTTCTTTGGGGGACCCTAGAAGATTTCCCTGGATGAAGAGCTCAGTGAGAGCTGGTGCCCTGCAGCAATGCTCCTAGTAGTGCTGCACAAGGAAAGCAGATGCTTTCTGGCATCTCATAAGGATGTGTTTTTCCAAAGCAGTAAATCAAAGCAGGTTTGGAGAACAGGTCTGTGACAGAGCACTTTTGCAAAGATTTGCTAAGGCTTAGATTGTCAACAGTCAGTTCCCATTCCTGACTGACTCAGAGGCTTTTCCATGTGCTCCCAAGAGCACCGATGCTGAAAGAGTTTAAGGGCTGGGCTGGATCACCAAACATTGGGCTCAGAGCTACTCCCACAGAATTCCTTCTTGCTCATTTAGCCTCTCTGCACTTCTATCCTCAAACCTGGCACAAGAATCCTTTTTCTCATTTTCTTTCTACTCTACTCAGAAAAGAGGTTAATCTTGGTAAATGCATCTCTTAAGGACTTTAATCCAGTAGACCTTTGATTTTGTTTAGACTTCAAGGTACTACTAATACACATGCCAAATTTATTTCTCTGAACAAAGCATCTTCTCTCCTCCTTTGAAGTCCAAAATGGGCAGCTGTTGTGTCTGCTCTGAACAGCTATGGGCATATGTAAGAGATGTGATTACTCTCATTTAGAGCTGTCTGAAGAGATTCTCTACAACTGTGACTGTCAGATGGATGTTTGAAGGAGTGTCAGGCCTTCTAAATACATCTGTCAGATTCCTGACAGGGGTCTGAAGACACTCTGTGTGGGCTTACAAATGCTGCCAAGCTCATGACTGCCTTTGAACTGTTTGAGTTGTACCTCTTTAAGTAACACAAAGTGAGATAAATTTGTATGTGCTATTAGATCTTACCTCTGTTAATGAGTAAAGAAATGTAAACAAAGTTGTTTGGGTATTGTGGGTGACGTTCACCTTTCTAACCAGCCTCTGCTAGTGTGTACCCAAAATTAACTAAAGAATTGCAGTGGCCATGGAGAGCAGCTCTATGTAGTCCCAAATATTAGTTTTTAGTGGCTGTGCTGACTGTTTAAACATTGGGGCCATTGCAGAGAAGTAGCCAGCAGTGTGCCTTCTGAGCTGAGTTAGCAAGATAACTTCAATTTTTTCTATACCTTCTCTGCAAGACTTTTCTTCATAAATCTGGGGAATTCCCTGCCTGAAAGTCAACTTCCCAATGCCTGAGGTATCTTGACATCTCTAGGCCAGTCACAGGCTGTGCTGGCAGCTCATGAGGAGCTTAAACTCTCTTTGGGTCTTCTCGTGGCAGTTTGCAAGGAGATGAGGGTTTATGGGACCAGCACATGCTCTTGTCCCCTCCTGCTGCTGATACAGTTCACAGTGCTGATTACACCCAGGGCTTTTCCCCATAGGACCATGAGGGCCATGAGCAGGATTCTGAACAGATGAGAAAAAAATCATAAATACAAAATCTTGGCAACACTAAGGCCAGACCTGGCTGTTGAATCATGTCTGAGTTTAGGCCTGACATGCTGACAGCTGCCCTGAGGGCTACCACACTGGCATGGGCTCTTGCAACAATAGACCCTGATCTTTGGAAGAGGAGCCTAATGCTTCTGTTTTATCTCCCCTCTTCCCTCCCCATTTGCTTATCAGCATTTGTCAATGAGTAAGTTACTTTTGCTAGGATCCAGGGCAGAAAGTCTCTCTGAAGCCCTGTCACAATGCTGGCCAGGGGCAGTGTTTGCTAAGCCTGTCATACCTGGGGCAAATGTTTTCCTGGATTAAAATTGGTGGCACACAGTGACCTTCCTGAGCTATCACACCTCTTGTTCTGCCTCGGGACCAGCCTGTGGCACATCTCTTCCTCTGAGATCTGCTGGTCTGCTGGGCTCTGGGATGGATGGCCACGAGTATGGGCAGGGAGCAGGCACCTGGCTCAGTCACCATTGTGGCACAAGTGTGCCCCAATGCACATGTTAGGAATCGCTGATCCAGGACGGGCACGTGGATTTCACCCCCACTGCACTTAGAAACTCCTCCACCCATCCCACTGAGATATTTTGGCTTCCAAAAGCCTCAGAGAGTGACTGGCCAAGGTGATTCTGGCCGTTTGCACCTTTGAGCTGTTTATCCCTTCCCAGGTTCTTGCGATAAGATGTTACCGTTACTGGTTTGGAGGAGCCAATTCTGATATGGCATAGGGGAAGTATTTACCACATGCCATGGATTGCAGCTTCCCCATGCAATGCCAGGGCTGGGCACAGCGGCTTTCACTCACCATCAGCTGGCAGAGCCACCTCATGGGATACATGTAGTAAGTGTGACCACTGAAGTGCTGACTAAAGCTCCATACTTAGCCCTGCAAACGTTTGTGCTTTGATGGAATGTGTGTGTATCACTGCAGAGCGCTGCTGATGCTGGTGAAGCTGTGACTGTGGGCTGTGTTTCATGTAGAGGGGGATGGATGTGATGTTTGCACAGAGAAAGCCAAAGGGCACTGGCTTGGGGAGGGACTTGGAGATGCAGCTTGTGGTGTCAGGACTGCAGCTCAGCTGGGCTCAGTGGGGTGGGTATGTCTTTTGAGGGTATGATTGTTTCTCAAACTGGAATTGTTTTCAGATGTGGCTATAGCCTGGCCAGACTGCACAGCCCAGTAGTGCCTCCAATGGCACATGATGCCAGGGAGGCCATTCCATCACTGCCCTGGGGTATGGCATGTTACACCCTAAGGGGTATCTTATACCCCTTGAGGTGTATGATCAGCTACTCCTCTATTGCGGTCCCGTGTGTGCCCCACTTTGCAGTCACCACAGCCTCTGCTCATCCCCCTCTCACATTTGTAGCCCCTCCACAGCACGTTTAGAAACAAGACGAGCCTGTGCAAGACCTCTGAGGCTGGTTGTGTGTCAGATCGGGGGGCCCCAGGTCCCCACTAGCACCCTCCTGGCTGCGCCCACCCGGCAGCAGGCGCGGGCTGCTCCCCGCGGGGGTGTGCGGGTAGCGGGACGGGGCTGGATGTGGTGGTCCATGACCCCCGCGGCCCGGGGGATGCGCACGGGGTGGTGCTTTGCCCGCGGGTGTCCGGGGCGGGTGCGGGGCAGTGGGCGGTGCGGAGCCGGGGCCGGGGGCGGTGCGGGTGCGGGTGCGGGTGCGAGGCCGGGCAGAGCAGGGCATGGCGGCGGAGCTTCAGGAGCTGCAGGAGCTGCGGGCGCTNGCAGGCGGCCCGGTACAGCCCCGGCAGCCCCGGCGAGTGCCGTGCCGCCGCCTGCCGCGCCCTGCGCGCCGCCCTGCAGCACCCGGCAGGTACCGGGATGGGGGGTTGGTGGTGGGGACCCCCGACCCGTCCTCCTTCCCTCAGCCGGCGGCCGGGGGATTTTACATTGGGATTTGCTCCGTTTTCCTGTGGGACCTACACCATCCTAATGGGATCTTATCTCTCCTGATGTGATCTCTCCCTCAGTGGGATATGGCTTTTCCCATCGGGATCTGACCACTCCTGACGGGGTCTCCTCCCACCCCCGCCAGGTCTGGCTTTCTCCAATGAGACCTATTTCATACTAGTGGGATTTGAGCCTTCCTAATGGGATTTGCCTCTTTCTGGTGAGGTTCCCAGTCCTAGCCACTGAAGAGGACGAATTTCCCAGCAGTTTGGGAAGCCCTAGAGCAGCTCGTGGGTAACAGGGATGTGGCAGCTAACAGCTGTGACATTGTGGCCATCCATGACATGACAGTCTTCCATGCTTGTTCCATGTATGTTCTTGCGGGACACGGGACTGGGGTGTGGCCCCATGCTGTAAGGTGCAGGCGGGACCTGACCTTCCTGCAGAAGGAAGATGCTTGTGCTGATTTTACATAATGAATAAGTAAGGACAGCAAGTCATTGGGTGTAAAACCATACATCAGGGTGAGGATGGCAGGATGAAAGCTGGGTGTCAGCCAGGCCTGAGGAACAGCACTTGTCCTGGGGCAAAAAGCAAGTCAGGTTTGTGTGCCACTGCACAGTGATGGGCAGCTGGGCAGGCTCTGCTGTCACAGCCACCATGCAAGACACTTTAATCTTTGGTACTGCTTGTCTTGGGCTGTTTCCCTCTCTTCCTTACTTCTTACATTTTTTCCCACTTTTCCTTTGCTCCCCGGCATTTCCAGGGGTGTGGGTTGTTCTGCTGTCTTGCTGCCATTACCCTGATGGATCCTGGCACTTTCCTTCATTGGCAGGGTCCTCTGGGATCCCTGGGACATGGGGGTGGTTGGCTGCAGTTCAGGTGCTTCTTTCCATCAGCTCAGCCCAGAATCTTGGATCTGAACACTGAGAAGCTTTGAGATAGCTGAGACCCATTGCAAGGGCACAGGGCTGTCTCCTGCCAACTGTGTAACTGAGGCATGCACAACCTCCTCTCCAGCGTCTCTCCTTTTGCATGGTTTTGTCTTCCTCACATTGTTCTTACTGCAAAAGTTTCTGGTGTGCTCCCAGACACCAGTGAGTCCTCTGGTTCTGGTTGCAGCAGCCTGGTGGGACATAAGCTGCAGAGGCAGAAAAGTATCCCTGCATACATGACCTTCTTCTGCCTCGGCACATTGCTGGTGCTTGGCTCAGTACATGTATTTTTGTGGCTAGCTGTGGAGAATGAGGAGCAGGAGGAGCTGGATCAGGTGTTGCTGCCAGTTTGTTTGTGCTTTATAATTGTGGTGGGTAGGAGGACTCAGCTTTAATTCAGCTCTGATGCTCTGCCTGGTGCTCTGAGTCACGAAACTGTCCCAGGACCTGCCTGCATAATGAGGACACTCCTCAGCTCTAGGGTTCAACCCTAGGCAGCGACAGCTTCTTTCCATGCTCCTGTGAGCCCTGCTTTCCAAAATCTCCATGTGGACAGAGGGATCCCAAAGGTAGCCATGCTTCCAAAGAGCCAAGCCAGGCACTGGAGTTTTTGGTTTGTTGACTGGCAGGAAGGATGGCCACTGTGAACTCTAGTGTTGCAGTGGTGTGATAAGCTGAAGGACGTTGAGTTGATTTATCATTTGTTAGCTGATTAGGAGGTGAAAGGCTGGATAATATTTCAATGGAGATGCTAAACTGCTGCTGTTGGAGACCATAAAAATTACACTGCTGTAGTATTTTACAAGCTGCTGTAGCGTTTTACTATAATGGCTTGAAAATCTACAGTAACTTTGTTGTCTTCCAGAATAAATACTATGTACCGACCACGGGGTCTGTAATTTGCTGCAGTTTCCAGTGTGCTGCAAGCCTGTGTGTCCAGGGAATTGCTTAATAAAGCAGGGAACAGTAAATAGGTTGGTGTTGCAGAAGCTGTATGATAATGCAAAAGAAAAACTTCCTTCTGCGGGAATTCCCTAACCGTGTCAGTTCCCAGCCTTGCCACGTGTGCCGGCTGAGCTCCTGCCAGGTTTATTCCTTGCTCTGGCTGCTGCATCCAGAATGGTTTTGGCAGGGAGGTAGCAAAGCAGAAACTGACACCAGGGACAAATTTCCAGGGTAGCAGAGAGGTTTCAGACAGAAATAAGGATTTCCAGGAGGTGCTCTGTGCTTTCCAGGGGTGGGCTCTGTGGTGTGGACCTGGTTTTGCTGTGAGGAATTGGGCTTGTGGAAGGGAGGGGGGGGAGCAACAGGGCTGACCCGCTACCGGTCTGACTCACCTCATCTCGTTTATTCAGAAGAGGGGAAAGACAGGGAGAGGTGGAGGCTCCCATCCTTCCTGCGGTGCATTTCTTGGAACCGGAGGAGCTGGAGGAAAGATCACAAAGCAAAAGCTGCAAACAAGGTTCATGAAGGTATGCCCAGCTCCCTCCCTTGTACTCTGCTGTGAGAGACAGAGGTTCCTCACCAACTCCCTGGTGCCCAAACCCACTGCTGGTGGCCTCCTTCAGCTATTTCCAGCTCTGCAGCTGACCTCTCTTCCCTGGCTGTTGTTTGGCCCAAACCTGAAGACAACCAGCACACATCTGTCTGCTGTGTTGCTGTCTCCCTGTTTTCTGACCTTTCGCTTGCCTAAACAAAACCACACTGGGTCTGGTGCCCAAATACAGCCCTGGATGCACTGCTGAACTCAGCTGTCTTTTGCTGGAGTTTCTGGCAGCAGAAATACTGTCTGTCTAAATAATTAATTGGAAGCATCACCCTGATGTTACCTGATGTTTTCTGCAAACACAGCTGGAAGGAGTGTTCCCAAACTACCTGCCCTTGGGGCTGGGGAATGGGCAATCAGCCCTGAACTCCCTGGTTCTAAAGGAAATTGTCCAGGTAACAAACAGCCTAGAATTCAGCCTTTGTGCATGGTTGGCACTTCTCCTTGCCTTTCCCACAGTGTTTTTATTGTTGTAGAAGTGCCTCATGCAGGGGGCTACAAGGTTTGTGTTGTGGAGACCCAGATTGTTCTATGAAGCACAAAGAGGAGGGAAAGCTCCTTCACTGAAAAAATAGAATATTATATTTTCTGTTGAAAGGGATGTACACTGACCATCTAGTCTGACTAGCTTGACCATATCGGGGCTGACCAAACAATAAAGGATGTTATTAAGGGTATTGTCCAAATGCCTCTTAAACACATAAAAACCTTAAAGAGCATAGGAGTCAGAGAAAACAACTGAAATGTCTAATTTATGCAGCTTTGAGACAGATCCTCCAGGGTCAGAAAAGTGCCTGATCTTGCTCTTAGTGCCAAGCAAGTGATGCCTTGTGGCCATGCAACTTGTTCTGAGATTGCTGAGACTTCAGGAGCTCAGGATCTGGGCCCTGTGCTGTTTTCCTCTATTTGCTGAAGCAATGTTGAGTTTGTAAAACAAAGTGAAAATCAGTTATGAAAAAAATCAGCTGTGCTTAGGTTGTGAGTATATATCAATTGCCTCATGCCATACTTTCTTTTTGTCTTAAGTTGTATTTTGCATGAGGAAGGGTTTTCCATTCAGATCTCCCTTGACCTCTCTCTGCTCTTTGCAGACGACCTGCAGGACCCCGAGGAAGAAGTGGCTCTGACCAGCCTGTGCCCCAATGGAAACTGCAAAGAAGCTGCTGGAGGCACAGGCACCTAGAGCTGCTGGGCACCCAGCAGAGTCCACATCCCAGATCTGGTGGATTTGGAGCAGTGGGAGGAGGAGCTGGTGCATGCCCACTCACCCTCTCCTCCAAGGACCCACCGCTCCGGGGAGGAGCTGCTCAGCTGAACTCAGCAGGGTATTCTGTAGCTGCCCACGGCCTCTGGGGTCCATGCCAGAGAGCCACCCTCTGCTGTGCCCTGCTGCCCCAGGGGGCCTGGAGCTGCTGCTGGACACTGGGCTTCTGAGAAGTCCTTTGGGGATGTATCCCATATCCTGGGCAAGATGACATTGGAACTTTGAGCGTGAAATGCAGCTGCCTGTCTGAAGAATGAGGAGCATTTTCTAATTCTGTGCAAAGTTCCCTGCTGAGGTTGCCAGGGCTGGTCTCCCTGGCAAACTGATTCTGCTGCCTTGTTTTCCTGTTTTACTGCTGCTTTGAAGTTCCCACTCTCTTTGTGATCAGGCAAAAAAACCCCAAACAAGTGACACAGTGGTGTGGAGACTTGCCATGGGACTAAATATGAGGTCTTGGATTTACCAGCTACTGAAAAGGCTTGAGGGTAACTGTGTAATGTGAAGAATGCAGTAACAGCTCACTGTGGGCAGGAGGAATAACATAAAAGATACTGATAGGAATGGCAGCTGGAGCAGAGTGTGGTTTGGGAGCAGGATTCATCCCTCTGGCTTGTCCTGGTGCTGATGGATTGCCTGGGTTGGAGGGGTGGTAGTTGGGCAGTAAGATGTGGCTGATGTTAGATGGGGCTGTAGGAGAGGCCCATCTTACCTGGGACATCTCCACAGCCACATGGTGGCAGGTCTTGGAGTTGACCTGCAGCACAACAAGATGCTTCATGAATAAATATAAAAATATAAAAATTATCTATTTAAGTAGTTCCAAAGGGCTGCCTGTAGCCTGTGGGGCAACACAACTGATTACAAATCCTTGGTTTACGAGGAATATTACTCTAATGCTAGTAATACCTTTTACAATCTTACTTTATGCAACATAAAACATCTTATTTTATTCTTAGCACTGGGTTTGGTTTGGGGCTGGCTGTGCTTCAGGAGTTTCATCCAGTTCAGATCATTCCAACATTTTTTTGTACTCAACTCCACTCATGACCATGATCATCAACATTTTTCACCAAACCATTTTTCTGTGCCTCAGTTTCCCCACCAGTGGGATGGGGACAGCAGTGCCTGCCTACCCCTCTGGGGTTATGATGGTAACACTGGGGCAGAGCACAGCAGCCCTCAGGTTTGGAATTGGTCCCTTTAGTGATGGTGCTGCTTTGCTCTTTGGGAGTGGGGGAGTGTGGCTGAGGGTGTCTGGGGCATGCTGGAGCGGGAGAGAGGGGCACTGTTGCCAGGATGCCAAGTCCAGGTGAGCAGCTTTTGGGGAAGTGCATGTCACGTCTCTGCACAGCAAATACACTTTCCTGTGTGCCTGTGGGCTGTGGGAAGCAGCTGGCATTGGCAGAGCATGTTGCTCTGCAGAGAGGGCACCAACCCGCTCTCCTTCCAGCCTGCAGGATTTCTGTGGGATTTGTGCTAATGAGCAGGTGGAAAATACAAATGTGACTAAGTGACTTAAAGAAGTCACTTGAGAGTGGGTGGCTGTATTCATGGCCCTGGGTTTCAGCACTGAACACCAAGTGCATTTTGGTGGGATGACCATTCCCTCCTGCTCTGTCCCTGGCACAAGCTCACAGCTCTGCTGTGCAGTGAAGTCCCTCTGCTTGTCTGCACAGCAGAGCCCAGGACACTGGGCAGGTCAGTATTTCCCAATAAAGCCCTTGGTTAGGTGGGCCCAGTAGGACTTCACACCATGATTGGGGGAATCTTTGTTTTCTTGCAGCAATTGGCCTTTGCTGCCAGGAATTCACCAATGCAGGGGTGACCCAAGAGCACAGATTTGCATTTAAACTTACCTTGGTGCTGAAAATCCAATGGATTTATTTACTTGTAATTTTTAGGTAAATCATGCAAGTTTATCCTTGCAGGGAGAGTTGTGAAAGTGAATGAACTTCCTGGGCTTTAGGAGGTGCGATTTGGAATACTTTTGACCAAAAGTGTTGTTTTCTTTTGGCTGAGGAATAAAAGTGACTTGAATCACTTATTTCTTTTTTTTCCCTCTTTTCTTTTTTACTGTCTGGACATGTGGAGGTGTAAGCAGATAATTTTATATGTCTGATTGATTTAATAAGGGCACTGTTACATGCTTGTTGTAAAAAATAAAAGACATTTAACTTCTGAATTGGAATGTGCTTCTGTTTGGCTTTTGTTTGCCGTGATGTTATCCTTAAAGTACCATTATCCATGACTTAATTTGTATTTATCTTGGTTTGAATAAAAGGGATATGGGGGAGGAATGGAAGTGACTGCAGTGTATGATATGCAGAAGATCAGCAGAGCTGGTCTGTGAGCACCTGGGGAAGGCTGGAGAATGTCCAGTTGTCTGAGAGCGGAGCTGCCCCCCTCGGTGTCTTGGGGAGGGCTCTGGGAACCTTCATTAAGAACTTGCATTAATAACTTTCACTAACTGATGCCATCAAGAAAGCCAACCCCTCCGGAAGGCAGCGCCATTGCTGCTGTGCTGGACTTTACCTTTTGCACATCCACCAGCCTGCACGTCCCATCTGTCCAGCAGCCAAAAATCTCTGTGCGGGTCCCGTGTGGGGGTTGCGGGTCCCATGAAAGGTTTGTGGGTCCCATGAGAGGTATGCAGATCCCCTCTGGGGGTTGCGGGTCCCATGAAGGGTTTGCGGGTCCCGTGTGGGGGTTGCGGGTCCCATG